>PVKU01008780.1:0-69747 GCA_004027475.1 Anoura caudifer | reverse complement strand
TTCTTTTCTGTTTGGTTGTTTCTTTCTTCCTTCTGGTCTACTCCATTGATTTGAGTCCCAGTTTTCCTCCCATCACTATTGGTTCCCTGTGCGTTTTTCTTCATTTCACTTATCATAGCCTCCGTTTGTTCATCTAATTTGCAACCAAAATCGACCAATTCTGTCAGCTTCCTAATCACCAGTGCTTTGAGCTGTGCATATGATAGGTTGGGTACCTCTTGGTGGCTTAGATGAATTAGCTCTGGGGCCCCAATCTGTTCTCCCATTTGAGCCATCCTTGTTTTGGGGCGGGGGGCTTGTGGGTTTTTTGGTTTTTGTTTTTGGCTGGTTGCAGTTGTTATGTACATAGTGAGGGGCAGAGCCTTAGGCGTTCCCCAGGGTGGGGCAACCCAGTGGCTGGGTTGTGATGCTGGATGTGGGGGTAGGGTCTG
Source organism: Anoura caudifer (assembly GCA_004027475.1). Classification (NCBI taxonomy): domain Eukaryota; kingdom Metazoa; phylum Chordata; class Mammalia; order Chiroptera; family Phyllostomidae; genus Anoura; species Anoura caudifer. Next base: position 69,316 of record PVKU01008780.1, on the reverse strand, counting down.
AGAGGGAACAATGGCACCTGCTCTGCTCTCTCTCAGATTCCAGTCCCTTCTGCCTCTTTCCCCAAGCAAACTGGGCCCCTCTGGCACTGATTTCCATGTGGGCAGGCTCATGCACATTCTAGGACCCCGTGGGTCTCTCCAACAAACTCTCCCATGTGGCTGGGACTCCCTTCCAGCACCCCAACCTCCACAAGTGTTCTCAATCAGTGCCCTTTAGGCTCTATTTCCCAGTGCTGCTCAGTCGGTCTCACTGCCCATTTTTGCCTGGCTTATCTGTGCACAAATGTGTGACCGAGGTCAGCGGCCTTGTGCACCTCGCTTGGTCTGCTCGCTGCCTCCCTGTGCTCAGTAACCACCGCCTGTGCGCCAGGGACCACCAGCTACTGCTTCTTCCCGCCGCGACCCCCCTCCACTGGCCACTGAGTCCGCCCCTCTTACCGGTCTGGGTGAATCGTTGTTGGACTTCCGTACAATTCAATCCTCTATCTGTTCTGTTCTGGATGGGGGGTTTTTTGGGGGGAGGGGGGTTCTATATTTTTGTTGAACTTAATCTTGGTTGTGAGAGGAGGCACAGCATGTTCACCTACAACTCCATCTTGGTCAGAAGTCAAAAGCAACACTTCTTTAAAAAGAAAATGACCACCTGTGCCCTTCTCTAAAATCAATCATAATCAAACCATGCTTTTCTTCCATTTGTGAGCACTGAGAAAAGCTTGCTCATTATGTTAAAATCTACCTCAGCCATTTACTGGCTGAATGGTCTGGGACACCCACACTGGCTCAGACCCCGGCCATATCATCCGCCCAGGAGAGAGACCTCGGTGGTGTTGTTTTAAAATAAACAAGGGGAGAGAGGAAGATGGCGTTGCAGTAGGAGGGAGCACATTCCACTTCCCCCTACACACAGGAGAAAAACCTGGCTGATTTACGGTGGAACAGAGCAAACACCCATCAGAAGCACAGCATATTTAAAAACAGGAGATCAAAAATTGCAGTGGACATTGAAAAACCAGATGGTAAGAAGAGTACTTCAGAACAATAAGAGGCCGGGGAACAGCGTGGACACCAAGGCGGGGGCTGAGGCCCAGGGCCGATGCTCGCCAGGCTCGCCACAAGACTCTAGGGAGGGAGCCGGGTCAACCAATCGCTCCCCAGCCAAACAAGGTTTTAGCTGCACTGGGATAAACTTGGTTGCTTGAAATCTCACAGAGAGGAGTTAAGGTCTCAGTGCAAACAAGCCGGGGATGTGAACACCCACACATAGCCCAGGAAGGACTGCACACCAGAGCTCGTGCAACTGCCAGCACCTATGTGCCATCAGGGATGGCTGCACAACGATCAGCACCCATGCGTGACCACAGGCAGCTGGGAGATCATAGGTGCCAGCATGCAACTGGGGTAGGTGCACGGTTCCTCAGAACATATGCCTGAGGCCCTGGGCAGAGAGGCCCCAGGATAGCTCTGACAAGAGTAGCGCAAAGATAACTGAGTGCTGAACAGGGAGAAAAGCCATACTGTCACCCCTCCGGTGTTGCAGCCAGCAAGACCAGAAAAACCAGCTTGGCAAGATTGAAAAGCAAGATTGAAAACAGCAATCTTTTTTGTTTGTTTGTTTTTCTATTATTTTTTCATTATTTTTATCTTTTTTTACCCCTCAACTCCTTTTGCTTCTTGTTACTTCCTTCTTGTTTTATTCCTTTTTCCTTTCTTTCCAATTTTATCTCTTCTTCCTTCCTCTTTTTTTCTTTTCTTTTTCTGTCTTCTTTCTTCTCTTTCCATTTTATTTCTCCTTTTCCCTTCTTAAATACCCACTAGTGAGACAAAAACAAAACAAAACAACAACAACAACAAAAAAAAAACCTGGCACTGTGAAAAAAACAGAGTTGGTCCTAAAAAGGGGGCATCTCAACAGCTAAGACAGTGGGAGCTGTGAACACCAGAATACCCAAAGGAGGTAGCACCACTGATTCTCATAGGTATTCTAGCACAGAACTTCACACCATAAACCCAGGGAGCCAGAACAGATCAATTTAAGAAGCTGAGGCTAACAAGCAGGGCCTCACAAACAATGGGAAGACAAAGAAAGAATCCCCAAATGAAAAAAAGGATGAAGTCCCAGAAAGAATGCTAAATGAAACAGAAGCAACTCAACTATCAGATATTGAGTTCAAAGCAATGGTTGTCAGGAAGCTCCATGACCCTTTAATGAGCTACCAGAAACTACAGGGAAGCTACGAGGAACTCACTACAAACTATATCAGCATGAAAAAGGAAGTAGAAATTATCAGCAAGGGCCAAGAGGAAATGAACAATACAATTTCTGAACTGAATAACACAGTGGAAGGAATGAAAAGCAGAAATAATGAAGCAGAAGATCAGATCAGCGAGTTGGAGGACCAAGTAGGAAAAACCACCCAGAAAGAGCAAGAAAAGGAAAAGAGGCTCAGAAAGAATGAAGAGGGATTAAGAGAAACATAAGATAATATGAAACATAATAATATCTGTATAATAGGAATACCAGAAGGAGAAGAAGAAGAGCAAGGGATAGAAAGGCTATTTGAAAAAGTAATGATGGAAAACTTCCCTAATTTCATGAGAGAAAAAGTCACACAAATCCAGGAATCACAGAGAGTCCCAATCAAGAAGAACCCAAAGAGGCCCACTTCAAGACACATCATAATTAAAATGGCAAGATTCCAAGACAAAGAGAGAATCTTAAAGGCAGCAAGGGAGAAAAAGGAAGTAACATAAAAGGGATCCAGGATAAGATTAGCAGCTGACTTCTCAATGGAAATGATCCAAGCCAGAAGAGAATGGCAAGAAATATTCCAAGTAATGAGAACCAAAGGCCTGCAACCAAGACTACTTTACCCAGCAAGGCTTTCAATCAAGATAGAAGGCCAAATAAGGAGCTTCCCAGACAAAAGAAGTCTAAAAGAATACACCTCTACCAAACCAGCTCTGCAAGAGATGCTAAAAGGACTGCTTTAAGGAAAGGAAGGAAGAGAGAGAGAGAGAAAAAAAAACACAGGCATGAAAATGGCAATGAATCAGTACCTATCAATAATAACCTTAAACATAAATGGATTAAATGCTCCAATCCAAAGGCATAGAATAGCTGAATGGATAAGAAAGCATGACCCACACATATGTTCCCTACAAGAGACCTACCTCAGGTCAAAAGACCTACACAGACTCAAAGTGAAGGGCTGAAAACAAATTTTCCAAGCAAATGGACAGGAAAAAAAAAAGCCAGGGTAGCAATACTCATATTAGACAAAATAGACTTCAAAAGAAGGGCCATAAAGAGAGACCCAGAAGGTCACTTCATAATACTCAAGGGAAGAATCCACCAAGAAGACATAAACATCGTAAATATATATACACCCAACATAGGAGCACCTAAATACATCAAGAAAACCTTAGAGGACTTCAAGAAAGATATTGACAACAACACAATTATAGTAGCAGATTTTAACACCCCACTGTCAAAAATGGACAGATCTTCTAAACAAAAAATCAACAAAGATATTGTGGCACTGAAGAACACTCTAGATGAAATGGACTTAACTGATATACAGAGAGCCCTTCATCCCAAAGAAACTAAATACACATTCTTTTCAAATGCACATGGAACACTCTCAAAGATAGACCACATGATAGGACACAAAACAAGCCTCAACAAATTCAAGAAAATTGAAATCATACCAAGCATTTTCTCCAACCACAAGGGACTGAAACTAGAAACCAACCCCAAGGGGAAAAACCCAAAACACTCAAAATCATGGAGATTGAATAGCATGCTATTAAACAATGAATGGGTCAAGAATGAAATTAGGGAAGAAATCAAAAAGTTTCTGGGGACAAATGAAAATGAACTAATAATGACCCAAAACTTATGGGACACAGCAAAGGCAGTCCTCAGAGTGATACAGGCCTACCTAAAAAAGACAGAAACATTTTGAACAAACAACCTAACCCTATGCTTACAAGAACTAGAGGAACAACAACAAAGACAGCCCAGAGCAAGTAGAAGGAAGCAAATAACCAAGATCAGAGTAGAATTAAATGACATAGAGGCTAAAAGCACAATTCTAAGGATCAGTGAATCCAGGAGCTGGTTCTTTGAAAAGATAAACAAAATTGACAAGCCTTTAAGCAGGCTCATCAAGAAATAAAGAGAGAGGACCCAAATAAACACAATCAGAAACCAAAGAGGAGAGATTACAACTGACACCACAGAAATACAAAGGATTGTAAGAAATTACTATGAACTGTATGCCAAGAAATTTGAAAACCTGGGTGAAATGGACAAATTTCTAGAAAAATATAATCTCCCAAAACTCAATGAAGAAGAAGCAGAAAGCCTGAATAGACCAATAACAGCAGATGAAATTGAAGCAGTAATCAAAAAACTCCTGACACACAAAAGCCTGGGACTGGATGGTTTCACAGGAGAATTTTACAAAGCATTTAAGGAAGAGCTAACCCCTATCCTTCACAGACTATTCCAAAAAATCCAAAATGAAGGAAGACTCCCAAACTCTTTCTATGAAGCCTCATCATCCTAATCCCCAAACCAGATAGAGACACAACAAGGAAAGAAAACTTCAGGCCAATATCGCTGATGAACATAGACGCTAAAATTCTCAACAAAATACTGGCAAACCGCATCCAACAATACATTAAAAAGATCATACATCATGACCAAGTGGGATTCATCCCAGGGATGCAAGGATGGTTCAACATTCACAAATCAGTAAATGTAATACATCACATAAACAAAAGCAAAGACAAAAATCACATGATCATATCAATAGATGCGGAAAAGGCATTTGATAAGGTACAGCACCCATTTATGATAAAAACACTCAGCAAAGTGGGAATAGAAGGAGCATTTCTCAACATAATCAAGGCCATATATGAGAGACCTACAGCCAACATCATACTCAACAGGCAAAAACTAAAATCTTTTCCACTAAGATCAGGAACAAGACAAGGTTGTCCACTTTCACCACTTCTATTCAATATAGTATTGGAAGTCTTAGCCACAGTGATTAGACAAGAAAAGAAAATAAAAGGCATCCAAATTGGAAAGGAGGAAACAAAACTATCATTGTTTGCAGATGACATGATAGTGTACATAGAAAATCCTATAGACTTGGCCATAAAACTGCTCAACCTAATAAATGAATTTGGCCAAACAGCTGGATACAAAGTCAATATCCAGAAAACAAAGGCATTTTTGTATACCAACAATGAAAGAGCAGAAGCAGAAGTCAAGGAAAAAATCCCATTCAATATAGCAAAAAGAAAAATAAAATACCTAGGAATAAACCTAACCAAGGAGGTAAAAGACCTGTACACACAAAACTACACAACACTAAAGAAAGAAATCAAGGAAGACACAAACAAATAGAAACATATACCGTGTTCATGGATCGGAAAAATTAACATCATCAAAATGTCCATTCTACCCAAAGCAATTTACAGATTCAATGCAATACCTATTAAATTACCAATGGCATATTTCACAGACACAGAGCAAACACTTCAAAAATTTATATGGAACCATAAACATCCTCAAACAGCTGCAGCAATTTTAAGAAAGAGGAGCAAAGTAGGAGGGATCACAATACCTGACACCAAACTGTATTACAAGGCCACTGTAATCAAAACAGCCTGGACTGGCATGAAAACAGGCACATAGACCAACAGAACACAATAGAAAGCCCAGAAATAAATCCAAGTCTCTATGGTCAATTAATATTCAACAAAGGGGGCAGCTACATAAAATGGAGTAAAAATAGCCTCTTCAACAAGTGGTGTTGGGAGAACTTGACAGCTACTCACAGAAAAATGAAACTCGAGCACCAACTTACACCATACACAAAAATAAATTCAAGGTGGATAAAGGATTTAAATATAATCCATGACACCATTAAAGTCCTATAGGAGAACATAGGCAGGAAAATCTCAGATATTTCATGCAGCAAAATTTTTACTGATATGTCCCCTAAAGCAAGGGACATAAAGGAAATAATAAACACATGGGATCTCATCAAAATAAAAAGCTTCTGCATGGCTAAAGAAAACAGTATTAAAATAAAAAGAGAACCAACCACATGGGAAAACATATTTGCCAATGATATCTCAGACAAAGGTTTAATCTCCAAAATATGTAAAGAACTTACACGACTCCACTCTAAGAAGACAAGCAGCCCAATTAAAAAATGAGCAAAGGACTTGAACAGACACTTCTCCAAGGAGGACATACAGAGGATCCAGAAACACATGAAAAGATGCTCAATATCACTAGCTATCAGAGAGATGTAAATTAAAACCACAATGAGATACCACTTCACATCAATCAGAATGGCCATCATAAACAAAGCAACAAGCAACAAGTGTTGGAGAGGTTGTGGAGAAAAGGGGACCCTAGTGCACTGTTGGTAGGATTGCAGACTGATACAACCACTATGGAAAGCAGTATGGAATTTTCTCAGAAAACTAAAAATGGGTCTACCTTTCACCCAGCAATCCCACTGCTAGGATTATATCCTAAGAACCCTGAAACACCAGTCCAAAAGAACCTATGCACCCCAATGTTCATAGCAGCACAATTTACAATAGCCAAGTGTTGGAAGCAACCTAGGTACCCATCAGTAAATGAATGGATCAAGAAACTATGGTACATTTACACAATGGAATTCTATGCAGCAGAAAGAAAGAAGGAGCTCCTACCCTTCGCGACAGCATGGATGGAACTGGAGAGTATTATGCTAAGCGAAATAAGCCAGGAGGTAAAAGACAAATACCATATGATGTCACCTTTAACAGTAACCTAAATAACAAAACGAATAAACAAGCATAATGTAACCAAAGACACTGAAATTGAGAACAGGGCTGATAGTCACCAGAGGGGAAAGGGGAGGGGATTTCAGGGGAAAAGGGGAAGGGTTTGGAGCAACGAGTATAAATGACACATGGATAAAAACTAGGGGGGGTCGAAAGTGGAAGGAGGTGGGGAGGGCTGGTGCAGTGGGCTGGGATGGGAGTAAAAGACAGAAAACTGTACAAGAACAACAATTAAAATAAAAAATAAATAAAATAAAATAAAATAAAATAAAAAGGGGACTTCAGAGGCAGTATTTAGCACAGCGCCTGGAACGTAGTATGCACTCATTGTTCAGATCATATAAACAAGGGTAGTGGTTTTCTGTTGTTGCTGTTCCTTTTATGGTAATTCCTTAACCCAACATTTCATATGTTAAATAATTAAAAGAAACATACCTTACCCCATGGTCAATTTTCAAACTCATTTATTACTCATTTCTCTATGGTTTAATTTAATTAAATTGAGCAGCATATCAAATATTGATTTTAATAAAGTCTTGATTAAGATTTGAGCGACTATCAAATACAATTTTTCATGACATTCCTGCATGTCAAATGGAACAAACCTGAAAACCAATGTGCTTTTAAAATAAGTGATTTTTTTATACATATAAAGCTCAGGCCATTTTCAGAAATAAAGAGGAAATGGCCTCCCAACCTTTTTATCCACAAAGATAAGTAGTAATGTCTGACTGGTGTTTTAAAAAGCTTAATCCAGTTAGTCGCCTCAGCTCTAATCGGTCGTGAAAGGGGAAAAACAACAGAATCAACTCCTTTGATAAACATTAATTTAGCATCTACTATGTACAAGGCATTGTCCCCCACTGACCAACACAATAAGAGGAAAGAGGAGCCAATCCTACAGCCAGTTTTAATGTGTGGAACAATTCAGCTACATATGAAAACTAATTTTATTAATAGCCATAAAAGTACATATATTCCAACACTTGAAATTACCCTGTTGTGTAATTTGTGTATATAGGCTCAGTCTTATGAGAATATAATGTAAATGTGGTAGTGTAAATTATCAATAGTATTATATTAACAATTAACTGTAAGTATTGGACATTTAATAAGTTAAATATTGGGTTTGCTGGTTAAGTGCTAATCATTTCTAGCCCATAGCTATCGCAGCAGCACCACCTAGAGGATTCTAAAAGGTAACACAGGGTCATTTCCCCCAACTTGCTGTTCTTCCCATTTAGATGAGTAAAGCCAGTATAAACAGAAAAAGGAAAAAAAGATAGTTTCTAAGTTTCAACATATTGTCATTTAAAGCATTCCAACTCTATCCACATCATTTAGCATCTTCTTAAATCTTGAGATTTTTAAATAGCTAAATGAAACTGACCAGTCTCAAATGCACACTGCCGCTGGGCAGAGGACCCCAAGTTTCTCCTGAAGGGGCCGGTGGTGCTGGCATGTGTGCCGGAGCAGCTGGGCCCTGAGCCACGACGGCCTGGTCTGGGCTGTCCCTCGAACCCAACATGCACACCTCCTTATTCTGTCTTGATCCTAAGCACATGAGTGCCTACGCTGACTTCCAAAGTCATATTCCTGAGCTACTGTCCAACATTTATTTAGAGGAAGGAAGAAATCATCTTTCTGTCATTAAAGTTGTTTACACTGCATCCACTTATGAATTCCCTTCCACTCATCAAAGCTGAGTCAATGTTCTGGGGGTCGGGTTGAAAGCAATAACAAAACATTTCCCATGTTTTACAGTTCTTATTTTATCTTCCATTATTTTCTGTAATTGTTCTCAACCAGGAACTGCTTTGGAGGCACAAAGGATTAAAATTTAGATAACAAGTCAGCTCTTTGTGAGAACTAGCACTCCTTGTGTTACCTGGTTTCGGAATTCCAGTGGAGTTTGCTGACTCTCCGCTGACTGCAATCCCACAGACCAACAGCAAAAATGCACATTGGGTATGGCTGGGGCCAGTCGCACCCTGAGAAGCACTGGTCTTCACTTCCACTGGAGGGCGCTGTCTGCCTCGGTGAGTGGGACTGATTGGCATTTTGCCAGGCAAGGTATTAAATATAGAAATTTGAGTTAACCTGCACTTTGAAGTCACGGTTCCTACCTGAGCGCACTATTAAAGGGTGGGGAGAGTGAGGGAACAGTAGCTCATTCATGATGATTCTCTAATTTTAGATAATACACTTGGGCCTAGTATAACAAAGGAATACTAGGTTTTGCCTAGAGAAACCTTTTTCCCATTCCGTATGCTAAAGCCATAGCTAAAGTCATACCAAACAACAATAATTTTAGTTCTTTGAAATGCCTTCATTTTTTTGTACACGCTTTCCCTCCATTTTATCTCCACACTTATCCCCCTGAGTGTCAGATACTCCTTTACGACTCAGCTTAGATATCACTAACTCCAAAAACCTTTCCAGGACCCCCAACACAGGTCAAGGTGACCTCCTATGTGCCCCAATTGCAACTGATACTTCTCCCATAAGGAAACCTGAGGCTCAGTTTTGTAATTACTTATTAACAGCATCCCCCACTAGGCCACGGGAGCCAAGAAAGTGAGGGATGCCTCTGTCTTTTTCACAGCCCTGTATCCCCATGGTTCTGGCTCTGATGCTCCACCAGCATTACTGAAGGATTGCCCTCTCTAGTATGGCTCACCTTGGGAAGGACTCGGGAGGTCCATAGTCTCCATTTCTCTGCCTTCCAAATGCATGCCTCAATACTCCCACTTTGCTTTCTCGCTTACCTTGTTCTCTTAATCCCTAAACTGATTAGAAGAAAGGCCCAAGATTCCACAAAGAAAGCTGCTTCTTGCTAGTCAAGGTTTATGGCAATTCCACTTGTCAATCTCTTCACCATCTCCAGACTCATTCTAGGATCCACAGACAACCCATCTCAATTCCTGAGTCAGCTGCAAGAGAAGTGATCGACCAAAATATTTACAGAACGGATCTTTCTGGGACACCTGGTGTGCTATTATGAAGCAGCAGTCAGCTGACAAGGAGACCAGACCCCTCCCTCTTTACAGGCAGGTAACAAAGTCCTCTTCTCTCGGGTATGCGGTTGGCATAATAGCAGAGAAGCAAGACAAGGGAGTTCAACTTTGTTTCTAGCTGGGCTAGTGGTTGTGTCCACAGAAGGACTGTTAATACTTTGGAACTGGAAGAACATAGAGCAAACCATGTAACTTGAAGAGTATACAGTAGGCACTCAAATACAGAGCCAGAGCCATCCTGAGAAGTTTCACACTAGTATGAAATAAGATTTATCACTCTGGGTCCTTATTTATTCTGACATTGGACTTCTTTGCCTCAAAGAAGTATTTTCTACATCTGCAAGATAGGACTAAGCCTGCCAAGCTCAAGGGGCCGTTGTGAAGGCAAATGAGACAGAGCACAGCAAAGTGTTTTCGAACTATGCTCAGCTAACAAGTGAGAGACTATTAAGTGTTAATGGAAGGGCTGAAAACCGTCCCTTATCCAGTAGCCATGTCTTTACTTTTTAAAGGTCTGGAAAGACTATTTCACTGCTTACGTCCTAACAGGGGTTTAATTAGAAAATAAAACTCATAGCAAAATTACTCTAACATATTAAGTGATAACCACTAGGATCCTAAGAGCAAGTAGAAATCATTAAGGTACAATAAAGAGGAGACATATATAGTTGTAGTGTTTTGCTTATTTTCATACTTATAATTGTGTAAATGGGAAGAATCTACATTCAGAGTACAAGTAGATATTTTTCAGTCAATTCCTTTACATAAAGTCTTCATTCATTAAAAAATATGTTTTACATTACTGGAAACTGACAAAACACAGTACGAGAATGTTACAAAACTGATCAAAGATGCCAAGCCTCAATTTCAAAAGGTACCCAGAATGCCTAGCAGGATAAATGTAAGAAAAACCACACAAAATGGAACTGCAGCATATGAGTGATCCGGTTTCCCCACATCCTCCCCGGCATTTGACGCTGCCACCGTTTCTTTACTTTAGCCATTCCGATAGGTGTGTAGCGCTATCTCACTGTGGTTTCAATGTGCATTTCCCTAATAGCTAGTGATGCTGAATACCTTTTTTGGTTTTAGTTGCCATCTGTATATCCTCTTCAGTGGAATGTCTTTTGCCCGTTATTCTAATTGCATCATTTGTCTTAATACTGTTGGATTTTGAGAATTCTTTAATTATCTTATTAGTTGGATGACATTTAAACAATGTAGCTAAATGCCCCTTATCGGATACATGGAGTGCAGATATTCGCTCCCAGTCTGTGGCTTGTCTTTCATTCCCTTAGCATAGTCTAATTTATCAAGTTTCCCTTTCCTATGTTGTGCTTTGTTGCTGTCTAAGAACTCTTTACCTAACCCTAGAATATAAAGATTTTCCCTTAGATGTTTCTCTTAAAGTTTTATAGTTTAATATTTCATACTTAAGTCTATGATCCATTTTGAGTTCATATGTATATAAGGTGTGATACTTAAAATCAAGGATTTGTTTGTTTATGGATGTTGAATTTCTCCAGAACCATTTAAAAAAAAAAATGCCAGAGGTTGACAAACTGATCAAAAGTATGATTCCTCCTTTGCAAGCTTCTGCCCCTTTTTTGTCAAAAATTATGCATATTTTTGTGGGATGATTTCAGGGTCCTCTGTTCTGCTGCACTGATCTGTGTGTTTGATCCCCACCAACACACAGAGTCTTAGTATGTAATGGGTTTTGAAATTGGATACCATTTCTCCAACCTTACTCTTTGTTTTCCAAATTGTCTTAGCTATTATATTTCTTTTGCTGTTCAATACAAATAATGGAAAGTTCTTCTCTGAATCTATAATAAAAATCCTGCTGGGATTTTGGCTGGAATTTTATTAAGCCTGTACATCAATTTGGAGAGAAATGACATGCTCCCATTTATTTTTATCTTTTTCTTTAATCAGCAGTTTGTAGTTTTCAGCAGGTTTTGTTAAATTTATACCTGAGTATTTTGTTTCTAGGAGTTGTTTTTATAAATTTGTTGGTATTTTCTACATATTCAACCATGTCATCTCCAAATAGGAGCAGTTTTATTTCTTCACTTCCATCTGTCTGTCTTTCACAATAGTTCCTTTTCTCGCCTTATTGCACTGGATAAAATTTCTAGCACTTTGTTGAACAAAACTAGTGAGAGAAGACAGACATCCATTCTTTGTTCCCAATTTTGGAGGAACGCATTTAGTCTTTCAAAATTAATTATGTTATCTGTAGCTTTTTGTAGATGCTCTTTATAAATTTATAGCTGTTTCCTTTATTCCTAGTTTGCTTAGTGTTTTATAAAATTATGAATATTAAATATTGTCAAATTATTTTTCTGCATCATGTCATTACTTTTCCTCTTTAGTCTGTTAATATAGTGAACTACATTGCCTGATTTTTGAATGGTGAACCAGCCTTGCATCCCTGGGATAAACTCATGGAGGATATGAATCCATTTTCTTTTTGTCTTTCAGTGGGGGGAGGACAATGGCTTTGTCTGGTTGAGGTGTCAGGACGCTAAATTCATAAAATGAATTGGGAAGCTCTCCCCCTTCTATTTTCTTATTCTTCGAGCGTTTCATTGGAATATCTAGTGAGCCTCCAGTGGAGATTTCTTTGGGGAGATTTTTCAAATTATGAATTCAATGTCTTTAATAATATAAGGCTATTCAAATTATCTATTTCATACTGGATGAATTTTTGTGGTGGGTTGTTTTAAGGAATTGGTCCATTTCACCTAAGTTGTCAACCGTATGTACATGGAGTTATAGTGTTCCCTATCACTTTTTTAATCTACAGAGTATATACGGCATTCCATAGTTCATTCCTGACACTGCTAACTTCTTTTTTCCCATTTTTGTCTTTGTCCATCTTGCTAGAGGTTTGTCAGCTTCAATAATCTTTTCAAAGAACCAACTCCTTGTTTCATTAATTTTTCTCTATTGCTTTTGCTCTAATTTTTTATTTCTACTCTTATCTGTATAATTTACATTCTTCTGTTCAATTTGGATTTTGCTCTTCTAAGTCCTTGATGTGAGAGCTCACATTAGTAAAGATACTTCGTCTTTCCCAATGTAAGCATTTACAGTTCTAAATTTCTCTCTCATCACTGCGTTAGTTGTATCTCACAATTTTGATACGCTGTATTTTTATTGTCCTTCAGTTCAACGTAATGCTTTTTATTTCCTTTAAGATCCCCTCTGTGACTCATGGATTATTGAGAAAATGTGCTGTTAATTTTCCACGTGTTTGGAGATTTGCCTGTTATTGGTTTCTAGCCTGATCCCACTATATTTGGAGAACATACCCTGTATGATTTCAAGTCTTTTAAAAAATTACTGAGGTTTATCTTATGGCCCAGCATGTGGTCTATCTCGGTATATGCTCTATGGCCACTTGGGAAGAATATGGACTCTGCTGATGCTGACTGAAGTGTTCTGCGTAAACTAAAGTATGTTAGTTGAATATGTTGAGTTTTCTATCCCTGGTGTCTTTCTGTCTGATTCTTCTATCAACTGGTGAGAAAAGGGCATTGAGGGCATTTGAAAATATTTGATATTTTCAAATATCATTAAGAATGTGTTTCCTTTCAATTCCATCACTTTTGGCCTTACATAATTTACAGCTTTGTTGTTTGATGCATACATTTTTAGATTTGCTATGTCTTCTTGGTGGAGTTACCATTATATCATTATACAATATATATACTTCTCTGTGTCTAGTAATTTTCTTTGGTCTTAACTCTATTTATCTGATACTAATATAACCACTCTTTCTTTGGATTGTTTACATGATATATCATTTTCCTTCCTTTTCTTTTTCTACATGCATATATTGTTATATTTGGAGTCAGTTACTTGTAGACACCTTATAGTTATGTCATTTTTAACCCACTGTGATGATCCCTGTTTTTATTGGTGTATCTGGGCTGTTTATATTTAATGTAACTATCCATATGCTAGAATGGGGGTGACAATCCAGGCTTCCCACGTGAACTTTCCTAAAACTGCTGCAGGGAGTCGGGGAGGTGACTACTAACACCCAGTAGGAGGAAAGTACTAACTTCCTACTCAGCCTTCTCTGACAGCACCCCGGCGAGTGATGGGAGGAGTTAGCAACCTGAGAGTGGAAGTCTATACTCTCCCCTTGGCCTCTGTGGCATTTGGCTCGAGAACAGTGGTTATTTTCTAAGTATCTATCTTGTTGGCGGTCCCTTGCCCGGTCTTTTGGCTAGAGAATAGGTTTTTATTGGAGCTTTTGAAAGCTTCTGTGCCTACCAACATTTCTGGGTGACCAGCTTCTTCAGCTCCAAGACTGGAATATATGTGGCAAAAAGAAAATCCAGGTAACTTACAATCATGTCATTTTGGGGTCCAAATGTCCCTAAGCAATTGGACTGATTTTCTCCCTCTTCCAGAGTCTTGTGTTTGTATAATCTCCAGATCTTTAGTTATATACAGTGGGAGGAACAGGGAAAAGTGGATCTACTCCATCTTTCCCAAAACAGAAATCACGGAACATTTTTCAAATTGATTCTGACCAGTCTCTCTCTTTTACTGGTGTGCTTAGACTACACTTAATGTAATCATTAATGTATCAGGATTTAATTCCAAAATTATATTATTTGTTTTCAAATTGTTCCATTTGTTTTCCACTCCAGTTTTCCCTTTTCCTTTTTATATTACTTTAACAATTTTTAGTATTCCATTTTAATTTATCTATTTGCTATTTTACTATATCTGTATACTTTTTTATTGGTTACTCTAGGGATTATGTACCTCGTTTTTCACAGCCTACTTAGAATCAATACTGGAACACTTTGAGTGGAAAGTAAGATGCTCACCCTCATACAGGTCTCTTTACCCCCCCTTTATGTTGTACTTACTTTACGTATTACATTCGCATACTTTGAAAACCCTGAACAATGTTATTTTTTTCAGCCATCAAACATTTTGAAGATGAAAGAGAAGAGGAAGAGTCTATTATAGGCATCAGCAAATTTTTTCAGTAGACAGATAATAAATATTTTTTGCTTTTCAAGCCATACAATGTGGGAGTGATGATTGGGAAGTGCCATGTGGAATCTTCTGGACTGTGGGCAGTGTTCTATTTCTTGACCTGGTCGGTTGATTACACAGAAGTTCCCTTTGTGATGACCCGACAACTCCTTGTTTCATTTTATATACCTAACTTTTGTTAGTGACTCACTGACTACCTTTGCCTGTGCATCCAAATTTTGCATGTATCATACCTACCAGTGCAAGTATCTTATATAGATCAAAGAGCTTGAAAAAAAATAGATCAGAGACCTTGGGACTAGATTATCAGGAAAAAAGGGGGGATAAATCAAGTGCATAGGATTTATTGCTCCTGTTGGCCCTTCTTTCTTTGAACAAAATTGATACATGAGGAAATGTTTACAGTTTGCCCCTGCTACTCATATACTGAAAATATCTATTTCATGCAAGGCACTAAGATGGGAACTGCTTGTGGAGCTAGAAGTTTAAAAATGGGAAATGTGGAAAAAAATGATATTAGAGGTAGATGAATTACAATACATGAATATTCTGAGTAAATAACAGGACAGAAGGAATAAAAGAAGAAAGGGAAAGACATTATTTAGTGAGAAAGTCTAACAGACAAATTCTAGACATTTTTCCTAGGGAGGGTACAAAGAAAAGAATGTTGAAGAGAACACACTTAAAAGGGAGAAAGGAAAGAAACAGAAGGGAAGTAGAGAGGAAAAGTCTAGAGAAATAGAAAGATGAGGAGGGAGAACGGGGAGAAAAGAAATGGGGGGAAGTAGGAAGGATGAACTAAAGAAAAGAAGACACAAGAAAATGTGCTTAAGTCACCCATATTGGGTACCTGGTACAAGCCAGGCATCTTACCCACATAATATCATTTAAACCTCACAAAAAACCTCTAATGTAGATATTATCTTTCCTATTTTATAAATGAGGAAGCGAAAACCCTGACAATTTATTTTACTCAAAGAAACATAACTAGAAACTTCAACCCTAGCTGCATGTAAGGCCAAATTCTGTGCTCTAGGAAACCATTTAATTCCAGCAGGGAGGACTCCCTTATGGGAGGTAAATGTCTATGTTACACTTGAGTTCTAGGAAGAATTACCCTAGAAGGATTCTTTGTCCTAATAAGTAGAAAGTGTTTGGCCTTCTGAAACCCTAAATCTATACCCTGTAGTTCTATGGCATCAGGTCAGTTATATGGAGCACTTATCGCTATCAGCAACATCATCTACTTCTGCTTTCCTACTACTAAGGGGCATTTTCAGAGAATCTAGTACTTTCTGGAGAGAAACCAGTAGAGTGCTAGCAACAATGCCTTACTTTATGAGAAAATGGGCACAAAACATATCCTATGGCTCAGCTTATGGTATCTGTCAAGTAGGAAAGAATGCCAAAGAGACACGGGGTGGTACAGAAACTCCCAAGAGAAAACTCAAGATTATCAAGTTACCCGAATTTCTTTAGGCTAAGCAGAGAGCAGTAGCAAACCATCAAAGACAGAGACCTCAGAAGAAAATCATCTCATTTTGACAAAATTATGTGAAGAATTGTGGACTTTGTCTCTGCATATACCACAAATTTGGAGGTCACTTCAGAATACTTTCAAAAAGTATTACTCATTAATTCTTTCACTTAAATTCAAAGTTATTTAGCACATAGTGTGCATCAAAGAAGGGGTGGGAAAGGGAGAAGGGAAAGGGATAACTCACTGTATTGAGAACATGATAAGGAACATGTCCGACCCTGCCAGGCTACTTCATATTGCACAGCTCTGGATATTCATTCCAGTCCCAAAAAGGCATAGAAATTAAACCAAGCTACCTCTAAGGAATAATTAGAAGTAAAAATCGATAAGGAGAAAATGGCTCATATTCTCCCCATTGATTTCCTGTGCACAGTGAGTCAAACTTGACTGTTGGTTAGAAGTCGGTCTGGCTATTTCTTATTACTTTTTCAGCAGTTGGGTTCTCCTGTCAGTGCCTTTCACGCTGGAGTCTTTCGTTGCTCTAATCACAGCTGTCAGCTATCGAACGAGTTTGACACTCTTACTCCAGAAATGAGGGGATTCACACTCCATGCATATGCAGTCAGTTCCTTCATTAAAGCTGATTGACATAAAAGAAATGGTGCCCTGCCACTGATTTTATAAGCAAAACAAATAGCTATACAATCAAGTACGGTTCTCCTTGATCAGAAACACCCAGGGAGCCCCCAAATCAGTCATTCCACAGGGTCGCTGTGAATATCTATACATTTAGTACTTATAAAGGTGGATATAGGCAATGAGTCAAGAGCCAAATCTGTACACACACACACACACACACACACACACACACCCCAAACTTCTCCTCCACAAGCTTAGCTATCCATTCCAAATCATCTTTGTTGGCGCCAAAGGAGACTAGTTAGCTACTGTGACCTGGATTTTTTGAGACGCATGAGTTTCTTGGAGGAAAAAAAGGAGGATGAGAGTGACCAGAACCTCCTCAGAGCATTTCTGCACATAATTTAATGTCATAACATGAAAGACTCCGAGTTCAAATGGATTATCTAATCCAAAATTACCAGCACGTTCAAAACTGCTTTAGAGCATCTCTGTCAAGGGCCCATTCAGATTCTAGTTGGCATTTCTAGCAATAAGGATGCCTTGTTTGGTGTGAGACGGCTTTCAGGAAAGGGGAGCCCAAACTGAATCAGTATTATAGTCATCATAGCATGGTCCCTATGGGGATGCACTCCCAACCTATAATTTATATGTATAATCAGAGTTTGCCTTCTTCAAACCCCAGGATTTTATGACTCCAGACACAAAATATTCCTGCTGCACTTCATACAGTTGGTCTCTGCCTCCCAGGCTACTGAAAAAGATATTATCAATGCCTTCAAAAGGTCAAGTGACTTCTGACTACCCCTAATTGATCTTTAACTTATTTCCTCCATCAGTTTCTTAATACCCAGTGGAATGCTCTTTTCTGTGGCAATTTATAGAACATCCCTCACTACCACCTGCAATTTTTCAGTGACTCAGAACTGTTGACAAATAAAGACCACAAAAGAAAGATCCTAATGGACTAAACAAAAATACTGGTAAGTTGCAACTCTCCACCTGAATGAAGAGCAGGGCTACAACTACATGAGAACATAAGATGTAAAATGGTGCTTACCCTGCTGTTTTGGGGGTGGGAGATAACAAACATATATATTATTGCACTATTCCATGCTGATATATTTCTTCTTTAATAAAAAAAAATTTAACTATCTGTGTAGGTCAGGGGAACAAACTTGATCGGCGCTGCACAAGGAAGCATGCCGAGTGTCGATGAGTCTATCACCAAGTATCGAAAGGGACCCAAACCCAGCGTCAAAGGGACCCTCCCCTGTGTATGCCTACGAGCAGGTATCCCACTTGGGGAATTGCTTCCTTTGTTGTATTTTGTCTGTCTCCGGAGCTAGATGATACCCTGGGCCCTGAAAAGAGCCTGGCACGTGGTAGGTGTCCTTGAATGAGGAAGTGGCTGTTATTATTAATGCGTACCTAAAGGAATGAATGGATGGATGGATGAACGAATGACCCGGAGCCTGGCCGTCGCCTCGCACGGCTCCTTAGCCTGCTCGCCCTGCTCGCGTAGGTGAAACTCAGGTGAGCGCGGGGGACCACGAGCAGCAAACTCCGCCTACGGCGGCCGGGAGGAACCAGGCCAGTTCTGGGCGGAAAAGCGCTCTCCAGCTGCTGCCCGACCCTTGCGCACGCAGGCGCGGGGCACCAACGCTTCCGGGAGGTCACTTCCTCTCCCGTCTCTTAGCGACGGCTGGAAGCGTTTATTGATATCCCAAACAGCTGTAGCGCGGGACTGAGCCCAGAGTTTCGAGGCCAGCGCGATGGTAAATCTGGGGTCTCCGTCCACTACCCACCGCTCCAAGGGCGCCGACCCACGTGGGCTTTCTCTTTCCTGCTCTCGAGGTCGATCCAGGCCGGGCCAGGGCCGCGGCGAAGGCTGGGGGATCCATAAGCTTCTTGGAAGGGTGACTGGGAGACCCTACAGACGAGAGGACGACCATGAAGGCGGGGAAGAAGATGTCTAGATGAGGAAGCTATCTTGGGGCATAGATATCTAGGGGGGTGATTTCTGGAGGTGGTACTTGGTGAGGGGAGATATCAAGACAGAGAAGAGAGATATTGAAGGGATGAAAGATCCTGTGAGGGATGAGAGAGCTCTATCTAGAGTGAGGAAAGTGTGAAAAGGGGAGGAGCAAGACAGAAAGAAAAATCACCCTGAAAGGGAAGAAAGAGATGGGACATAGCGCAATGCAATGGAGAAAGGGGAGACAGAGAAGATATTGCGGGAGAAGAAAAGCAAATACAGAGAAAGAAGAAAAGAGGAAAGGGAGGAGAGAGAATAGGGAGTGAAGGAAGGTAAGTGGAGACTGGAGAAAGTTTGAAGAAGAGTAAGGTGAAAGCAAGGAGTTTTAAGAGGAATGAAAAGGGGATGGGATCAAGAGATTGTAGCAGGAGGCTCAGAAATCGTAAGAGGAGAAAACAACTGGGAAAAGAGAAGGAAAGGCTGGGAAGAGCAGAGGGAGGCGTTTGGGAGAGACGTAAAAGAGAAAAGGGCAAACGAGGGCAGTGACTGTAAGGAGCTGTGGACGTTGTCCTTGAGGTGGGGGAAAAGTGACAAAGTAGCACCGCCTGTGCAGCTTTAAGTTCAATGTTTCCCAAAGTGAGAGGCAAACATGAGTTGCTACTTGAGATGGCTCAGAAATACCAAATAAGACAGAGTAAATTACATTTGAGAAAGCTATTCCTCTTTCATTTCCTTTTCTTTTCAACCTTTCGACCACATCCAGGTGAAACTTTCTGGCAATATTAGGTCATCACACCACTAGCATTTTGCAATTTCAGTTTTTCACTAAAGAACAGACCTCAGGCTCAGAGATTTCTTTAGGGTAGAATGTAATATATTCCCCCCTTTTTTCTTGGTTATTTGTTTATGACTAACAATATCAGATTTCCATTTCTGGCAGTGATGTATAGTTTCCTTTGAAAATGCATTTATTTAAGCTTTTAGAAGTGAGATGATTTAAAGAACATGCTAGCTAAATAATATAGGTGGTATTCCTAATGCCAAAAAGTGTGAATCTAGTACATAAATGCCTAGAATTCAGAAAACACCTGTATGGTCATAACAAAGGAAGAAATAAGTTTTCTCGTCCACATTAGGTGCAAAAGAAAACTGTCTTGCCTAAATAACAATGTTCATCTGTACGATGTTGAGAAAGGCAAACAATATCACAAACCCTCTTCAAGACAGTGAGGAATAATGTTTGAATTCAGAATATGTAGTGATTACTCAGTTATGAACAATATGCAGGTTTGGAAAAGACTTCTTGGTTTTAGCATTTCTACAAGGAAAGAAAACCACTATGAATGGTTTATGAATATAGTTTACTCGTAAAATTCATTAAGAAAGCTGATTTTAAAACCCAAAAATGGCTTTCCAATGTATTCATGGTTGAACATTCAGTTTGCACTGAGAACAAGGCCATAGTTACCAAGAGATTCTTGGAATCCCAGAATATGTTTTTAATATGTTTTAGAATATTCTGAATTTAATCACCTAAACTCCCAAGTAAGTAACATTTTGGACTGAAAATAAGATTTCTCATTAACATACTTTTAGACAGAGAGTGGCAATGATAATAGCTCTATAAATATTACAATACTCTAATGTAGAAGGGGAATTTTTCATACAAAAAGAGAAAGATCAATGAGTGGAAGACGGTCAGGAGAGGAATTCTTTCCAATGTAAAGAATACTTTGCCAGTAAATAGAGACAGATAAAAATGGAGTGAGCTCTTGTGAGGCAGTAAGCTTTCTAACTGCAGAAGAGTTCAAGCCGAGGTTTGGCAGGGCTGTCTGTCAGGGGTCCTACTATGTCAGCTTGTATATGGGACTTGACAATTTCAAAGCTCTCTTCCAAAAGCCTGAGATTATAGCATCCAGTACCTTAGGTTAAAGGGAAAGGGGACTAGAGATCTTACCAAATATTATTCTCTTTAGGATTGAGGTAACCACAAAGACCCTTTTGGTTAATTGTCATTCTGATTTCTAACAGGCAGAGGTGGAGGAAACCCTAAAGAGGATACAGAACCATAAAGGGGTTATCGGAACGATGGTTGTAAATGCAGAAGGTAAATACATCACGGGCTGCCTTCTTGACCTCTGCAGAGGTTGTGCCACGCCTTACGACAAGCCTCTTAGAGCTTGTAATCAAAAGCATAATTTGTATATTTTAGCTATAACTTTTACTTATCAAACATCTATTGAGTATTACATGTCAAGCACTCTGCTAAGAACTAGGGATATAAATATAAATAAGACATGTCTTAAAATGTCTATATATATTGCTAAGAAACACTATACTTTGTCTAATTTTGAAAGCTTTGATAACTCTCTTCTATCATTTCAGGAATACATTAAGATTTTTATATTGAAGATGGGGAGAATATTATTGTCGGCAGTATGTTTTTGTTTTAACATTATTTCCAAGTTTCATTCTTCATTTTAAATGAAATCGTTCCTTTACCATATTTAATGAAATATTTGAAAATTAATTGTAATTTATACTGTAATTAATAGCCTTTGTGGTTATAGTATAAGAAGGACTGATATATTTCCACCTATGAAATCTGTAGACTTGTACAGGAAACTTGCTGTCACTCCACAGTCCCCATTAATCCACAGAGCATTTCTCTGGCACATTGCTTGCCGCATGCTCAGCTATGGTGGCGATCTCTTAAGGGCTCTTGCTCAATTGACCCTTGTGGCACCTCTTGCCCTTACTAATTTGGGCATTTGTTAGGGCAAGAGGTGCCACAAATCCCAGAGTATTAGTCAAAATAAGAGTAGCTACTTCATATAATTCATGTGGAACGACGGGATTGGCACATTGCCCACTCAGTGCTTGGCAGCAGAATCTCACAGCTAATCATTATTTTGGAGAATCCATCAAGGTTTACTGGTGGCTTTAAAACTTAAACAATTTAAAGTCTGTTTAAACTGATCTTCAATCCTTTATTATTAAAAGTGGAAAATAACCTACTTTGTTGATGGTTCTGATAAGTGAAATAATAATTGTCAACTGCCTGGCACAATACCCAACACTTAATAGAATTATAAATAAATGATTCTGAGAATGTGGGAATTTTTAATTGACATGTACAAATAAAACATCTGATGTATTTTACAAAATTAAACATATCTCAACATCAAAGGAATATAATAAATACACCCAGCTCGGGTGGTCAGGAGGGAGTGGATTTATGATCAGCCCTACAGGTAAGTCAAGATCTATGCCTAATATTTCCAGGAAGCAGTCCAGCCCTAGTGCATGGTTCTGGCTGAATTGATTTTAGGTCCATGCATTTGCATACACTCTGCCGCATCCCCTAAGATGGGTTATCTTTGTCACTTCACAGAGGTGCTATATTCTTTTCCCTTGGCTGCCATAAGTAGTTATTGTCTCTCAGCTCTGGAGGCTAGAAGTTGAAATCAAGATGTGAACAAGGCCAAGCTCTCTTCAAAGGCTCTACTAGACAGCCTTCCTTGCTGTCTTCCAGCTTCTGGTGGTTTCCAGCAATCCTTGGCATTCCTTAGCTCATAGATGCATCGTTATAACCAAAGACACTGGTTAAACCAAAGGGATGCTTATAGCAATGCATCTATGAGCCAAGGAATGCCAAGGATTGCTGGAAACCACCAGAAGCTGGAAGACAGCAAGGAAGGCTGTCTAGTAGAGCCTTCGAAGAGAACTTGGCCCTGCTCACAAGTTGATTTCAGCTTCTAGGGCTGGGGGTGGACTGGGATGGGAGTAAAAGACAGAAAACTGTACATGAACAGCAATTAAAATAAATTTTTTTTAAAAAAAGATGCATCCCTCCAAGCTCTGCCTCCATTGTCATCTCCATGTCTCTGCTTTCTCTTCTTAATGACATCAATCATGGGATTAGGTCCACACTACCCCAGTGTAACCTGATCTTAACTAGTTATATCTATAAAGACCCTATTTCCAAATAAGGTCACAGTCTGAGATTTAGGGTAGACCTGAATGGAGGGGGGGGGTCACTGTTCAGCCCAATGCAGGTGAATTCACCTGTGACATCCAGGATGACTCATCTAATATGTTATTTTGGAAGATCTTAGTTTAAAGTACATAATCCTAGCAATATGCATGAAATGTCTGAAAAATATCTATA
This sequence comes from Anoura caudifer, assembly GCA_004027475.1. Taxonomy (NCBI): domain Eukaryota; kingdom Metazoa; phylum Chordata; class Mammalia; order Chiroptera; family Phyllostomidae; genus Anoura; species Anoura caudifer. Next base: position 46,142 of record PVKU01008780.1, on the reverse strand, counting down.
CTCTAATCTGTAATGTCAATCTTAGGAATTTATCCTAAGAAGTAGTGAAGGAAACATTTAGGTATGAATGGTACTTGCAGAGGCATCATGCAGAATAGTAATAAATAACCAGACAAATAAGTCAATAAATCTATCCCAACAGAAGGGGAAATTTTAAATTAATTATGTAATATTTACTAGATGAACTATTGATCTATTTAAAATATTGAAGAATATTCAGAGTCATGGGAAACTACTCACAATATTAGATGAAAAAAATTAAGGAACATAGCAGTATCCAGCATTTTCTAATAAAAATATAGCTATGCACACATACACACTTTAAATAAATATGGAAGAAAAGGCAGAGATATGTTGTAATTATCACCGAGTAGTGGGATTAAACGTGATTTTTATGTTCTTTTGCTGGGGTTTCTCCATACTTTTCTCATCAAAAAGCAACAAAATATTATTTTTAAGACCTATTAACTTCCAATTAACCTCTACAGGAATTAGGTTGTGTTAGGATTCAGGGCACTTTTCTGAAATCCAAACTAATCTTTTTCCCAAAAATATAAATGAGGAGCTTATTTTTATGGTCTGATTATTAATAGCCAGGGTGTATGACAAGGCTGTTTATTAACAGCATGTGGTATAAGTTGTGTGACCAGAATGTAATAAAATGCTCCATTTCAATAGCCTACTCAATTTCAGATGAAAGTGCCACTCATAATAGTGAGGCTTTGGAGCTTTCAGAAGTCCCAGGACATTTGATACTGAAAATATTTAACTGAGATGGTGTGTATATGTTCTTGTTCTCTGCTAGCAGTGTTAGTCCACTCATTCTAGGCAAATCATCTTGGCGTATTTTCAAGTTTTAAATGCGATTTTATATGGGCCTTCTACCATGTTTATACATTTAGACCTCTTCATATGCCATGTTAAGTAGGGATTTTTGGTTTCACTGTTATTGAAACGTAGACTTCCTATTCATGACAATAAAGCAGACTTATCAGTTTAGCCCAATGCTGAATGGTATACACTTTTATTAGAGGTTTTTGCCAGCATAGGTTTCCCACTTATAAAACCTCTCACTATTTACAACATCACAGCACTGAACGCTGATGAATATATTTCCTGCGTGAGTTTCCCAGGCAGTCACATCTGTCATACATTCTTATGTACACAAGCCTGATTTCTGTAGGCTCTTAATTTTAAATACTCTTGACATTACCAATAATCTATTCTTTGAATTTCATTAGGTTTTATCAGCCATCTAGCTAACTCCCTTTATTTTTGAAATACAATCTATCAACCAAAGTACAAATGTTCAGTGGAAAAGTACCAGCTTACTGGGATAATAGTCATTTTAAGGTACTGCCATAAATTCAGCAATATCAAATTCATACTCTTTGTTCTAGAAATTTCATTTCGGGGATTTATACTACACATACATGCAAACATGAAATGGCATGTCCAAAGACGTATTCTGTAGCCTTGCACATAAAAGCCACAGATTGGGGACAGCCTCCATGCTCATCAGGAATATGTGTCAGTCACGTGTATTACAAAGCATCAGTTTGACAGTCATGCTACATGGTCATTATGAATGACCTAGCCTTATGTATATTGAATGTAACCATTTCCAAAGTGCATTAAATGAAAATAATTTAGGTGCAGAATAGAGAATGATACAACTAAAGACTTCAAACACAAACATGCTTGAATAGACTTACAATGCCTCTGGAAGGATACCAAAGAAACGGGGAGCAGTGGTTACCCCTCGGAAGAGGAAGTGGGCAAATTTTACACCATGTGCTAAAATTACTTGTTAATAAATTATTTTGTAATTACCTTGCATGGTACCAAGCGAGAGCTCCACAAACATTTGTTGATTTGTTCAAATGTTTATAGGGGGTATGAAAAACTCCAGGACTTTCCACAGTGTGTACTCATGTGCAGAAAGGCTGGCTGTTCCATTTATTGACGTGGATCATGGATAGACAACTAAATAGGCCTGAGCATCGGATTCATAATCTTGTCATCTACATTTTAAATAATTTATTCTGGTTGTAGTTTTGACACTGAGCAATGCAGACTTTGTAGGTAGTCACTATTCAGGATGCAAAATAGAGCTATTCATCAAAAAGTGCCCTTACAAGGTTGAGTGCTTGCTACATTTCACTCTCCTGCTTGTTAAAGACACATGTCTTTTGATGTTTCATCAGGTGTGAAAGACAAAACCAACTTCTGGGGGAAAGCAGCCAAGAAATAATAATATGAAAATTAACAAGTTTATATAAAACCTTATTTATCAAGTAGGTTTTCCTGTAAATATTGTCCTTGTATTGTTTGGCAGGACCTATTCTAGAGACAATAATTTTCTTAAAAGAGAGAGCAGCTAATCTGTTTCAAAGTCAGAATCAAGGCTGTCAAAGAGTTTCATGAAAAACTGCAAAAGCCCGAGTTTGTAACGCTGGTCCACTCCTGAAGTGCTCATCTTGCTTAACAGTTTCTGAAATTACCTTCGCTGGTGGAAAACCAAGAGCCACGTTAGCCTCTTCTTGATTGGCCACAATTCAGGCACCTGAAGAATATGACAGTGATCCCCAATTCACCTCCATGCGTCACCCTAAATTAAAGACACATTTGCAAATCAAATCCCTGGAACTCTCTGGCTATGTGGAAGTTCTTAAAATAATAAGGCTGTTTCTGATTAGATGCAATATATGCAAAATGCCTAGCACAGCACCTGTTAATAAGCACTGAGCGCTGAGTGACCCGAATTAAGCTAGACTGATTTGAACTGAATTGAATTATACTTGCCTATTTGTCTGTCTAGATTCCTCCAGTTAAATTAATAGGCTCTGTTTTAAATGTGTATCATGGAGCAATAGAGCACACAAGTAGCCAAATTTAGTAATGCTTAAACCAAGAACGAATGCAAACCAGGAGATGCCTAGCAAGACCACAGTGTTTTTGTTGATGTGTTTTCTAATATAAAATTTAAGGTTTGCTGAATACTGCATGTTACAAAGAAATTTTGAAAATCCCTTTTGATATACTGTCCAGCATGTGCAGCCGTATTGCTGCCTAATTCTCGCCTCGGGGAGAAAATGAGCTCAGACCAAGCTCTGCAAAGCAGCCTCACTGTAGACAGGACACTCGAGGAAATGCATTGGTGTGTAGTAACATGTTTACCTAGTACTGTGACAATCAGTCAACAACTTCCAAAAGATTGGTGCACAAGAATGCTTGTCACAGCATTAGCAACAAAAACAAAAACACGATACCTAACAATCCAGCGATTGGGATTGATTATGGTAGATCCATAAAGTCATAAGTGTGTAGCCATATGAAATAATACTGATGACATCAGTATTAAACCAACAAGGGCTTGCATGCTGTCATTTAAATAAAAAAAGCAAGCATCGAATTTGTAATTATACTTTGACCCAAGTATTTTTTAAAATCCATGTAGAGACAAGACAATTGGAAGAAAATAAGCTAAAATTGTTACTACTGAGTAATACCAGCCTCCACTTTTTCTTTCTCCTAACAATTATAAGTATTTTCCATATTTCTACAATGTTCATATTACTTTTATAAGCAGAAAAAGAAAGTTTAACCCCAAATTAAATCACGTGACAGGCATCCCGATCCGAACAACCTTGGACAACTCGACGACGGTGCAGTACGCGGGCCTTCTTCACCAGCTGACGATGAAAGCCAAGAGCACTGTACGCGACATCGATCCTCAGAACGACCTCACCTTCCTGAGGATCAGGTCCAAGAAGCACGAAATCATGGTCGCTCCAGGTAACTTGGCATTTCACTTCATGTGTAAAGCATCTTTCCACTTTATCATATAAAAGCTTTGTTTCAAAGAACAAGGAGTATAGATTTAACTTTATTTTTATTGTTGACACTATTACAGATAGATTTTAATATGTGATATGACACATAATGTTCTTCACTGACAAAATGAAGAGTGTTTGAGTTTGAAAATTGCAACTTCAAAATTTTGTGACATTAGTGATGAATTTGACCTTTGAAGAGTTTAATTTTTCCTACTTGCATTTATTATCAGTAATCAAGAACTTAGGAGATGTAGGTCTCATGTTGGGTGAACTTAGCACACAGATATTCTGGAGAGTGGGAGAAATGTCCCCTGTCCAGGGGACAAACCCAGGAGTGTCTCAAAGGCCTGTAGAGTCCAATATCCCCCTGGGGGAGCTCACAGTCACCTGGCCTACCAAGAGAGAGCAGCCACCCAAGTACTTCTTCCCATGAAGGAATTGCTTTTACAGTGTTGGTAGACGTCAGTGTAAAACAGGACTCATGCTTCTAAATCTAGTCTAGAATAAACTTCTCTGTAGTTGTCTATCTGTAAAATCAGAATTATTCATAAACTAAAGAAAGCTTTTTCTACACCTGTGTTCTCACCGTGGCTGCACATTGGGATCACTTGGAGAGCTTTACAGAGATAATGATTGGTACCTGGACTCCACCCCAAACCAGTGAAATCAGAATCTCTGGGGCTGGGCCCCAGGTAAAGGTGTGTTTTAAAAGCTTGGCAGATGATTCTGATGTGGAACCAGAGTGGAAAACCATCGGTCTACACAAGGTCCAAATGATGTTTTGAAGAGAAAAGCAGATTAGCTAAAGTATGCATTTGTTATATTTAATTTTTAGAGTGAACTAATTTTTCTCACGTCTTTCCACAGATAAGGAATATCTTCTGATCGTCATTCAGAATCCGTGTGAATAGCTCTGCTGCAACCAAGTCTACCTGTGACACCGGGTTGAAGACACTTTATTCTTTAATGGTGACTGAGATTCTATTCCAATATAACTGATCCTTCGGACATTCTTTTCTATTTTTTACGTGTAAAGTATTGTACACTTCTTGTCTGTCCCCCTTGAGTGTATTGTAAAGTTGTGATTTAGCTATATAATAAATAAATTCTAGTACGCATGCCTCTTTTCTTACAATACACAGAGTGAAGGAGTCTAATGTACAGGCAGCCTTCCTTAGCAGCAGCTCTTTTATGGAAGTTAACTGTCGGGGAGAGTCAGTGTGGAGGTTTGTTAACGTGCCAAGGAGACTCAGTGGGGCGCTGCAGGAGCTAGCAGGGAGGTCCCAGCCCTCCGGGAGTGTCAGGTGCTTTCCCAGGTTCGGTAAAGACAGAGAGATCAGAGGGCTGTTTACAGCCAGTCAGCCCGGCAGCTGAGCACCGCCTCCTGTTCCTTGCAAAACTCGCCAGGATTGCCCTTCTGTCGCACTGGTCTGAGGGCACCAGGAGCCAGCCCTGGGCAAGGGTGCGTACTTCAAAGGCTGACGAGATAACTCCAGAGGGTTGTGTTCTTACTAAATATTTCAAACATTCAGAAAACAATGAAAATCATACAACATTTCCAAGACCCACATAGAACAGATGTTTCTATTTTGCCATATACACCTTATATCCTCTCTTTTTCTAATTAAGCTTTTTTTTCATTGAGATAAAACTGAGGATTCATATCAAATTGTAAGAAATAACATAGAGATCCTCTGAACCCTTTACCCAGGTTCCCACTATGGCAACATCTTTCAAAATTATTGCACGATATCACAAGGAGGAAATTGACACTGATTCAGTCTAGATACAGAACATTGCTGTCCCTACCAGGGCCCCTCCTGCCCTTTACTACCAATCCACCAGCCTCTGACCCCTGGCAACCACTAATCTGTCCTATTTCTGTAATTCCGTCATATCAGGAAGATTATATAAATGGAATAATGCAGTATATAGCCTTTTGGAATTGACTTTTTCAGCTCAGCATAATTCCTTTCAGATTCATTCAAAAAAGAAATGAGACATCACAGAGAGAGCCGCAGCCTGCTCCTGCTCCGTGTGCCTCTGTCCTCCTCCTGCCCCAGAGGACTCTTACTAGAAGGAAGCAGTCACTCTGCACAGGGGTCCTCAGGAGCCCACACCTGAGTTCCCGAAATGCTTCCGCAACAAGCTAAGTGTGAGGAATGGTGCACGTTAGGTTAATTGGTTCAACCAAAGCCATGGCCCCAGCTTGCATCCTGTGAGGCAATCGGGGCCAACCCAAGCAGATGGTGGTCTGAGCAGAGAGGAAGGGCTGAGGCAAACTTCTCGGGTTAAAGGCGTTGACTCTCCAAGTGGTGACGAGAGAGGAGACAGATCACAGATGGAACTCCCAAGGCTGAGAGAGACAAGAGGAGGCTGCAGCCCCACAGCCACAGATGTCGGTGCCCCACTGCAGAGCCAGTACTCCTGGGGCTGGGGCCCACACAGGCATATTGGAATATTCTCTCCAGGTAATTGCAATAACCTCCAGGCTGCTGAGATCAACTCAACGGTAATCAAGAACAAAGGTTTGGGAGTCATGTGTCCTGCATTCTTCTGATTCTGGCTGTGCCATTTGTAAGCAAGGTTTGTTGTTTAGAATCAGCTGAGCTAGTGCAGCTAAAGTGCCTGACACAGAATGAATGCTCAACGAGGTTAGCCTCTGCTACTGCCTCCAGTGTTACTCAAAGGAGAGTGACCCACGACATACAAATGTGAGTTCTGGGAACAGCCCTGAGGTTCCCCATATCATCAAAGCCAGCTGAGCCCTAGGTTTACAGAGATAACAGAACAAATGGGGAAATGAGCTTAAGTTACAACCGGAGTCAGTTCTTCTTAACTTGTGGGTGAACATGAAAGAAGGAGATTATAGGAATGGAGAACCTATACTAGAGCACATATCTGACTTTCGAACAATTTTCTGACACTTCTGACTTCAAAAACTTCAGACCTGTAAAAGAGTAGAAGGAATAGCTCAATAAACACCCACATTATAAGCTTCACCCACATTCACCAACTTTTAATATTTTGCATTTGCTTCATTTCTGTCTGTGTGTGTGTATATATACGTAACAATAACCCCAGTTTCATTCTTAAGAAATTTAACGTCGACACAATATCACCTAACACAATCATATGCAAATTCCCCCGGTAGTCCCAGTAGGTTTCTTACGTGTTTTTTTAAATCCAGGATCCTTTTGAGGGTCACATGTTGCATTTGGTTGTTATGTCTCTAGTTTTTAGCTGTTTTTAGAACCTCTTTTTCTCTCTTCTTTACCTCCAGGTGGTGCCAAATTTGTATTTGCTCTCCCCAGAGTCCGCAGTGCCACCTGCTCCCTGTCCCCCTGGAGCCCCTCCTGGTGAGCAGAGACAGCCTGTAAATAGAGGAAATTCAGCCCAGGAGCAGGTCTTAGTCACAGGTGAGTGCTTCCCTTCCTTCTACACTGTGACTCTGAGACCAGACACATCACCATGGACTCGACCTCATCCTTCAGCCCACGGAGGTCTGGGTACCACAATACCCAGTCCCCCAGGGACAGCTGTAGCATCTGCTGACAGTTTCCAACACAAACAAGATCTTGTTAGAATCCAAACAGCAAAGAAGTGCATTATTAAAGGAGAAGACCACAGAGATCATCTATCTGACCACTTGGCTTTATTTTTATTTTATTTTTATTTTTTTATTAATGTTTGAACACAGTTGCCTCCATTTCCCACCACCACTTTCCCCTGCCCCACCCACCCCCACCTCTCACCCTCAATCCTACCCTCCTTTTGGTTTTACAGGTGAGCCATTAGTCAGGTGTCTCTCGGGAATCAGTTAGGAGGGTTTGTATCGAAATAGTCATGCCTATGAATTGAAGCTTATGATCTTATCAGAGGGCATGTGCTCATTTGAGACCCCCTCCATACCCTTAAAAATTGTTTTTAGGAGGTACATATTAGCTCACTGTTATAAAAGTACCAGAGGTAGCATTTGATTCCAATACCTAAATCTGTCTTCTCCTCACAGTTCCTCAGGCCACCCAGAGCTCATTGGCAGATGCATGGCTGGGTGGTAAAGCCACTTCCTTCCTCTTGGCCCAGCCAGAATTTCAAGCCCCACTTAAGATATAACAGTGGGAAATCTCTGGCAGGTGCAGAGGACATTGCTGCAAGTGCCAGGGCTCTGTGTGGGTTCTTCTGGGGAACTACAACCCTTCCATCCCACCAGGCAGTAAATTCTGCCATGGTCCTGCCTGCACTTTGGCATCCAGAGGAAACTGTAACCCTTTGTTGGAGACAGAAAAGGTGGTGGCAAAAAGTAGAAGTTGCCAACGTCAGTTACGTTGGAGGATGATAAGACCTTCCAGAATTTGTCCCACCGCTCTCTGCCTTCCAGCACACAGACATTCATATTCCCTCTTGGATTCACAACAACATAGCTAATTAGCTCTATTTAAAAGATGCCTGGACCTAAAGATTCACACCCATACAAAACCACTGGTAAAGCTCTCATTTCCTATGAGAAGTACAAGGCTGGGCTCACTGGTTCCTCCCCTTAGTCCAACTTGGTAGGAATTTTATCTGAATAATAAGAGAGCTATTTACAGAATCTCTGGAGGAACATACCCCAACCATAAATATTCATGAAAATGAACCTGGAAAGACCAGCTTAATAAAGCAGCTAAAATGTGTCTGTGCATTACTATCATTGTGACCTCCCAAATCTTCACCACCAAAGGGGAGCACCCAGTAGCAGGCAGGCAAGAGCCTGCCCCAAGCTCCAGTGGGTGCTTGCCTCCTACAGGCCCTCTTACTCCGTACAATCGCACTTTTGAGTAGATCACACATCTTCTTCAAAAGAAAAAATTACCATAGACTTAGACTTGCATTTTCCCCCTTCTTGGTCTTTGACAAATTACAATTAACCCCCAAACATCTTTGACATGGGGTGAAATATCCTTACTTCTCTGACATTAGAGAATAATGTGATGCCCTTGAATAGAAAACTATAGCATGTTAGAGGAATTAGCAATAGATATTCATCCAATCAACCAACACTTGGGCTTATCTTCTGTTTTTTTTTTTTAAAGTAGGTCACGTTTGGAGCCATGGCAGAGCTTTCAGAGTGGTAACTTCTCCAATCAGGAGCATGACCAAAGATTAATTGCTCTCTCAACTCCTGGGAATTATGGGGCTACAGCTCCCTTAATATAAAATCACCTCTAATAATGAAAAGTGGAAACTCAGATTCCCCTGGGGCATATTGGAATATTTCTATTTAATACTTGCAATATTTAAAGTTACTAAAACTTTTCTGTGTATTTCTTATGCAGGCTTTGACATAGGGGGTTGGGTTAGCCAGGTACTCAACCATTCCTTGAACACAGAGAAGACTGATTTCTCTGACTCCCTCCTGGGCTCTTACTCTGGGAATCCTCCATTCCTCATTTCCCTTCACCAGACATGACCTCATGACTCTAGGTATCATTGACCTTGAACAGTCCTATTGCATGTTTTTAAATTGTCCTTCTGTGGTCAACCTGACAACATGAGAGGCAATACAGTGCAGTAGAAAGAGCATGCAACCCAAGGTCTGGCTCAGCTACTTAATTATCAGCAGGGAGCACAATTTCTTTAGCCCTCAGTTCACTTGCCTACAAATGTGAAGAATGCCCACCCACAGTGGCCTTGCACTCAGAAGTACACAATACAGAACAGATGTCAATTATCATTAACAATGGTGATGGCAGCCAAATAAATCAAATTTACCAGAATCCAAGGCATTAGATACATCTCACTGTGGCCTTTTCTAATTTAACCATATGCATAAATATACTGAAGGACTTGTAATCCTGCTGGGTACACAATTTTGTCTAATTCCTTCACTTATCATGGAATAAGTACTTCCATAGTCCTACCTAGGGTTTATATTGGTTTTTCTTAAAATCTGTATGTACTTCCATCAAATTTGTCAGTGGTGACCTGACCCAGATGAGGCCAGTGAGAGATGTGTCCTTGGTATTTAGAATTGGAATAGACTCAGAGAGCAAGTCCCCACATGGCTGGGCTTACACACAAAAGCACAGCTACTGGGAATGAATATTTTCCACAGGGGAGTGGCAGAGAGAGCCAGTCCTCAGAAGGAAAGAATATAGATCAAGGGAAGGATGTTCATTCTATGGGTTCTCCTTGGATTCATTAGGCACCTTTAAAGCCTGTGGTAGGTTTTCCTGTTTTGTGTACACTGCCAGAATGGATTTCATCTGTCGCCTGAAACCAAAAAGTCCTTACCTAACACATTTTGGCTATATTTGGGTCACCCTGGGATACTTTAATCAGACACAGTCAAGAGCCCAGTGGCTCCCCGGGATGTGTACATTAATCAGAGGCCCTGAACAGATGGGCTGGGGTCACTCACTCCTTTTCTTCAAAACATACCCTGTGGCTTTGGCTAAACAAAAGAATAAGCCACTGCTGGGCCTTCTGGAGGCAGAGCCCTGGGTGAGGGAAAGGTGCTGAGACATCCCTCTCACTGGAAGCAGGGTCTCCAGTTATCTCCCCCTGGTGAGTGGCCTCTGCCTCTGTCATTGACTGGAAAGAGAATTGACTGAATGGACACTGGGCAGAGACATTCCCAAAATACCATTCCAGGTGGGTCCAGGGTGTCTGGAGTGGCAGAAGCCCATTTGAGAGAGAAAAGGGGTTAAAGAAGCACAGAACAGACTCGTCCGACAATTTGCTGTCCCTTGTCCCCAGAAGACAGTGTGGCAACAAGAAAAGGACATTGTTTTGTAGGCAGACAGGTCTGCATTTGATGCCTAGCCTTGCCATTAATAATAATTATTATTATTATCATTTTATTTTAGAAGAAAAATAGGAAGAGGAGGAAGAGAAGGAGAGATAAAGAACAATAGCAGCTAACAGTTGTTGATCACTTGCTACATAACAGACACAATGGATATTCACAACAGTCCCACTTTATAGACAAGAACGCCAAGGCCTAGAGTAGTTTCATGGCTTGCCCAAGGTAAATCAAGCTGTTAAGTGTCAGACGAGGCCCCAAAACTCTGATATCTGATACCAGGGCACACACTCAACCACTCCCTTAGAGTGTTGACTCACCAGACATGTGACAAGGAAATTGACGCCTCTGAGCTTTAGAATCCTTACCTGTAAAATACAGACCATGATTCTTACATTACAAGTTGTTGGGAGACAGGAAGAAATTATATAAAGCACCTGATGCTTAGTAGATATTTAACAAAGAGCAGTTGCTATTATCACCATCACCACCATCAATACTACCTACAGAAGCAACAACTGCTGGAAGATAACTATCGTAGCAGTTATGTTATTATAAATATGACCAATGTCACAATGATGACTTTTGACAATAGTCCATGGAGCTCATCAGGTAGTGTAGTTACTCCTAATCCTTTCATCAAACCCCTAAAATCAACAATCAGCTATCCATCTGGGTCTGCCGGATGTCAGACCACCATTCTACTCATGGAATTTCATCATTTCAGGAATTGCTCATGGGGCCAATCTCCCCTCAAGGAGGCATCTGCTGTTTTGTGTCACCAAACCTATATTTTATTCCCTGCCATTGTGTGTACATACACACCTAGTTTGTACAATGCTTTATTCCCCTCCCATTCTGTCCACATGTGTAGCCCATTTGAACCATTCCTTCCTTCCCATTCCCCACCACTCTGCCTGCATAGAACCAGCCTTCCTATTTGGATGGGTCAATTCAATGTATCAGACTGGTTTTCTGGTCTGTATTAACAATCCAGTCAAGAGAAGTTGTGCATTTGATAGTCCATTAGGCTTAAGGACAAAATCTGTCTTATTCTTATGCCCCAGGACTTGGCAGAAACTCTAGTGCAGGGTGGGTACTCAGTGCCTGTGGGGTAAAAAGTCAGTATCTCTATTCCTACTCAGGCCCTCTTTTAGAAGCACCATTCCCTTCATCATGATATTGGTTGCAAAGGGGTCTACCAAGTTGATGCAAACTTTTGAAGTAGACATAATTAGCTACATCCCCCTGAGAATACTCCAGACCAGGTTCTGACCAATTAAAAGCTTTAAAACTTCTGAATTCAGACTGCAAAATGAATTAAGGCAGGTCATTGACTCCCATGGCCTTTCTTCCACATAGGCTCCTGCACAACTCTCTGCTCCTGAGTAGCTCCAAGGAAATACGTGGGTCCTCCCCATCAATGCCCAGAGGGCAGAAGGCCCAGCTTCTCAGAATAGATGCAGCACTCACAGCTGCACCCTTTGTGGAGCGTGGATGGGAGGCTGTACCGGCTAGTCCTAGACCTCGGGGTAATGGGCTGGCGCCAGCATCATCAGATTGCAATGTCCCAAATGGTGCTGTCATCCAGATCCTTTATCCAACGTGAACCTTAAGTTGTTTACTAACTCCGAACCTTTCGATTGGATATTTGATCATATCTCAGGGAAGTGGGAGGAAAGTAAACATCTGGTGTCTCCAGGAGAAACACACACACACACACAAAACACTATCAGTGATGTCAGAACAGGAAAGATATCATCTGAACAAGTCTACCTGCCCTTGCCAAGCCCAGCAATTTCCGGGAGATGCAGGCAGAGATTAATAACCATTTATGAAATCTCAAATTAATAACAATACTGGCTTCCACTGAGACTATAAAGGAAAGAAGATATGCTTCTTAACCAGGGAACCATGAACTATGCAGTACCCCATTCTTCAAGCATTTAACCAACAATTAAGTTAGGCCACGAGCAGGCATGGGTGATGTCATCCTAGCCCCAAAGACCTCCTGGTATATAATGGAAATATAGGTACACAACGAATACATTTTCAAACAGTGAGACAATAGCAACCAAAGAAGTATATGTGAGGGATGAAGCAACTGCAATGCAGATATAAAGGACTGATAAAGGCTTGGTGTTCACGAAGGCTGCATTCAAGCTGGATCTTAAAGGCAAACTAGGAGTTGACACTGTGTGGAGGGAAACAGGGATCTGGGCAGAATGAACTGGAAACAAGGCATATTCTAGGCGGTGGTCTTCAAGCCCTGCTTTAGGAATAGTGACCCTCCTTCACACATGACCTCAATGAGAAGCGAGCTGAGCGGCTTGCTCTCCATGAAGCAGGATGGACTCAGCTTCCATTCCACCCTCTTCTCCTGCCCTTGCCCACCCCAGACCTGCAGAATCAGCATCTGCATTTGGGAGGGGGCCCAGGGATTCCTGTTCCCATGAAATTTGAGAAGTGCTCTGTCAGGACAAGGAAACCTATTTTCTCCAACTAGTGCCCCAGGGAGAGGGGCTATGATCAGGGGAGTTTAGGAATACTGCTGCTCTACCATTTTTCTCTTCTGGAAATGTCCCTCCAGTGCCAAGCCCAGGCCACCCAAAGCCACAGTTAATAATAGGCAGGGAGAGACATAAAGGAGTTTTGTGTAAAAGTCAACTACATCCCAATCCAAACTAAAAGAGAGAAGAGGCACTCTGTGAAATCCAGCCAAAGCTGATCTGCTTGCCAGGTTTCTCTCTAAGCATCTGTGGGCCCCCTTGGGCTGCCAATGAGCCAGTCCAGCCAGTTTCCCCATGGCATCTCCATGACCTTCACCTGCTCCAACTCTCTTCCCTTGGCGCTGCCACATCCATGGGATGCTGCTACTCCTACCAGAACTACTGGTTTCTGAACATCACAGACACCCTGGGAACCACTGTAGTAGCAAACGCACGCCCCCTCCCCCCGCTTACCTGCTACCACCATCTCTTCCCATGGCTGGCACACCTGTCACCTGTGAGGTCCGCTCACAAGTAACAAAAGGAAATGCCTTACTCTCCTTTCTGGAGTCCTCCAGCTCGGGCTCTTTGTGAAGTCCAACCTTTTGGTTTTCACATCCAGTGTCCTTTCCTATGCACAACCCCCTTCTCTAACCAGATAGTTCTTCCACTCAGAGAAGTGAGGTCTCACTGGGTTCATTCTGGCTTCTTCCTTGACTTCCCCTTTACTCAGGTTGAGTCCTCTTTCAGGAGGCTCCGAAACACCCATGCAAACAGGTTTCTGACAACATCAGCCTACCTGTTGGCTAGATACATCTGCGCCAACATGGGGCTCAAACCGGCCTCTGACAGCTTTGTTTAGTGTCACATACAGTCTTGGAGCCTATGCCATGTTCCAAATTCTTTCTGACGTTACCCCATTGCTCTCAAAACAACCTCACCTGGTAGACTTTATTATCCCCATTTTCCTAGTAAGGAAAATGAGGTTCACGAGAGGTCATCTTACCCTGAGTCACACTGTTTGCTCAACTCAAAGACCCTCAAGGACATCAACTAATTCTTATTTATTATCAGACTCCCCCCATGCATTGTTCAGAGTTTGTATTTAGTCTACACTCAGCATAGAAAGCTTGGATAAATTGTGTGAGTGCAATCCACATCACCAGTTTGGGGGCAAAGTGGGGCATGCACTAAAACAACTAAAGGTAAATTTATCAAAGGAGCACAGGCTGATCCACTCTCAAGATTAGAATGATGGGCTCCAACACAGTGAGGAACTCTGTCACCTGTGTCCGGGGATGGGCATGCAGGTGCGCACACACGCGTATGGGGAGATTGTGAAAATCCACACCAAGACACTACCAACAGCCATTTGTGAGTGACTAGGATCATGCTTGATTTTATTTTCTCCTGTTTGCCCTTCCTCCTGGTCTATTTCTTTCACTTTTTTTCTGTAATTAAAGCATTTATAGAACTATGAGATGCATATAAAAAGTACACATATCTTAAGTACAAAGCTCGATGAATTTTCACAAACTGAACACACACATAACCAGCATCTGAATCAAGAAACTAAACACAACCTGCCCCCCAAGAATTACCTTCAGTCTTCCCTCTGGTCTCCAATGCCCACCCTAAGTGTCACTAAGAGCCTAGCTTTTGTCACTTTGATGTCCAGATGTTTTCTTTCTTTTTGTGCACTTTGTACAAGTGGAATCTGACCCATTTGTGTCCAGCACCATCAGTAATTGGTGGGATTCATCTGTACTGTGTGTGGATAGTATTGAGTAGATCACTCATTCTTATTGCCTTTTCTTAATTTTTTTATTTATTTTTTCTTTTAAATAACATTTTTTTAATTGTTGTTCTTGTACAGTTTTCTGTCTTCTACTCCCATCCCATCCAACCACCCCAGCCCTCCCCAGCTCCCTCCCATTTCTACCCCCTCCCTAGCTTTTGTCCATGTGTCTTTCATACTTGTTGCTCTAAACCCTTCTCCTTTTCCCTTGAAATTCCTAGCCCTCTCCTCTCTTGTTCTCAATTTCAGTGTCTTTGGTTATATTATGCTTGTTTGTTTGTTCTGTTGATTAGGTTCCTATTAAAGGTGAGATCATATGGTATTTGTCTTTCACCTCCTGGCTTATTTCGCTTAGCATAATGCTCTCCAGTTCCATCCATGCTGTTGTGTAGGGTAGCAGCTCCTTCTTTCTTTCTGCTGCATAGAACTCCACTGTGTAAATGTACCATAGTTTTTTGATCCATTCATTTACTGATGGGCACCTAGGTTGCTTCCAACACTTGGCAATTGTAAATTGTGCTGCTATAAACATTGGTGCGCATAGGTTCTTTTGGATTGGTGTTTCAGGGTTCCTAGGATATAATCCTAGCAGCAGAATTGCTGGGTCAAAAGGTAGATCCATTTTCAGTTTTCTTAGAAAATTCCATACTGCTTTCCATAGTGGTTGTACCAGTCTGCAGTCTCACCAACAGTGCACTAGGGTCCCCTTTTCTCCACAACCTCTCCAACACTTGTTGTTTGTTGCTTTGTTTATGATGGCCATTCTGACTGGTGTGAAGTGGTATCTCATTGTGGTTTTAATTTGCATCTCTCTGATAGCTAGCGATATCGAGCATCTTTTCATGTGTTTCTGGATCCTCTGTATGTCCTCCTTAGAGAAGTGTCTGTTCAAGTCTTTTGCCCATTTTTTAATTCGGTTGCTAGTCCTCTTAGAGTGGAGTCATGTAAATTCTTTATATATTTTGGAGATTAAACACTTGTCTGAGGTATCATTGGCAAATATGTTTTCCCATACAGTTGGTTCTTTTTTTATTTTAATACTGTTTTCTTTAGCTGTGCAGAAGCTTTTTATTTTAATGAGATCCCATTTGTTTATTCTTTCCTTTATGTCCCTTGCTTTAGGGGACATATCAGTAAAAATTTTGCTGCATGAAATGTCTGAGATTTTCCTGCCTACGTTCTCCTCTAGGACTTTAATGGTGTCACGGCTTATATTTAAATTTTTTATCCACCTTGAATTTATTTTTGTGTATGGTGTAAGTTGGTGTTCAAGTTTCATTTTTTTGCATGTAGCTGTCCAGTTCTCCCAACACCGCTTTTTGAAGAGGCTACTTTTACTCCATTTTATGTTGTTGCCTCCTTTGTCAAATATTAATTGACTGTAGAGAATTGGGTTTACTTCTGGGCTCTCTGGTCCATGTGCCTGTTTTTGTGCCAGTCCCAGGCTGCTTTGATTGCAGTGGCCTTGTAATAAATACAGTTTGGTGTCAGGTATTGTGATCCCTCCTACTTTGCTCTTCTTTCTCAAAATTGCTGCAGCTATTCGAGGCCATTTATGGCTCCATATAAATTTTTGAAGTGTTTGTTCTATGTCTGTGAAAATTACCATTGGTAATTTAATAGGTATTGCATTAAATCTGTAAATTGCTTTGGGTAGTATGGACATTTTCATGATGTTAATTCTTCTGATCCATGAACATGGTATATGTTTCCATTTGTTTTTGTCTTCCTTGATTTCTTTTTTCAGTATTGTGTAGTTTTGTGTGTACAGGTCTTTTACCTCCTTGGTTAGGTTTATTCCTAGGTATTTTATTTTTCTTTTTGCTATATCAAATGGGATTTTTTTCTTGACTTCTGCTTCTGCTCTTTCATTGTTGATATACAGAAATGCCTTTGATTTCTGGATATTGACTTTGTATCCTGCTGTTTGGCCAAATTCATTTATTAGGTTGAGCAGCTTTTTGGCCAAGTCTATAGGATTTTCTATGTACACTATCATGTCATCTGCAAATAATGATAGTTTTGTTTCCTCCTTTCCAATTTGGATGCCTTTTATTTCCTTTTCTTGTCTAATTGCTGTGGCTAAGACTTCCAATATTATATTGAATAGAAGTGGTGAAAATGGACAACCTTGTCTTGTTCCTGATCTTAGTGGAGAAGATTTTAGTTTTTGCCCGTTGAGTATGATGTTGGCTGTAGGTCTCTCACATATGGCCTGTATTATGTTGAGGAATGCTCCCTCAATTCCCACTTTGCTGAGTGTTTTTATCATAAATGGGTGCTGTATCTTATCAAATGCTTTTTCTACTGATATGATCATGTGATTTTTGTCTTTGCTTTTGTTTATGTAACATATTACATTTACTGGTTTGCAAATGTTGAGCCATCCTTGCATCCCTGGGATGAATCGCACTTGGTCATGATGTATGATCTTTTTAATGTATTGTTGGATGCGGTTTGCCAATATTTTGTTGAGAATTTTAGCGTCTATGTTCATCAGCCATATGGGCCTGAAGTTTTCTCTCTTTGTTATATCTTTATCTAGTTTGGGGATTAGAATGATGCTGACTTCATAAAAAGAGTTTGGGAGTCTTCCATCATTTTGGATTTTTTTGAAAAGTTTGTGAAGGATAGGGGTTAGCTCTTCCTTAAATGCTTTGTAGAATTCTCCTCTGAAATCATCTGGCCCCGGGCTTTTGTGTGTCGGGAGTTTTTTGATTACTACTTCTATTTCATCTGTTGTTATTGGTCTTTTCAGCTTTCTGCTTCTTCTTCATTGAGTTTTGGGAAATTATATTTTTCTAGAAATTTGTCCATTTCACCTAGGTCTTCAAATTTCTTGGCATACAATTCTTCATAGTAATTTCTTATAATCCTTTGTATTTCTGTGGTGTCAGTTGTAATCTCTCCTCTTTCATTTCTGATTGTGTTTATTTGGGTCCTCTCTCTTATTTTTCCTTGATGAGCCTGCTTAATGGCTTGTCAATTTTGTTTATCTTTTCAAAGAACCAGCTCCTGGATTCATTGATCTTTAGAATTGTGCTTTTAGTCTCTATGTCATTTAATTCTACTCTGATCTTGGTTATTTCCTTCCTTCTACTTGCTCTGGGCTGTCTTTGTTGTTGTTCCTCGAGTTCTGGTAGGCATAGGGTTAAGTTGTTTGTTTGAGATGTTTCTATCTTTTTTAGGTAGGCCTGTATCACTATGAACTTCCCTCTGAGGACTGCCTTTGCTGTGTCCCATAAGTTTTGGGTTGTTGTGAGTTCATTTTCATTTTTTTCCAGAAACTTTTTGATTTCCTCTCTAATTTCATTCTTGACCCATTCATTGTTTAATAGCATACTATTCAATCTCCATGATTTTGAGGACTTTGTGTTTTTCCCCTTGGGGTTGGCTTCTAGTTTCAGTCCCTTGTGATCAGAGAAAATGCTTGGTATGATTTCAATTTCCTTGAATTTGTTGAGGCTTGTTTTGTGTCCTATCATGTGGTCTATCTTTGAGACTGTTCCATGTGCATTTGAAAAGAATGTGTATTTAGTTTCTTTGGGATGAAGGGCTCTGTATATATCAGTTAAGTCCATTTCATCTAGAGTGTTGTTCAATGCCACAATTATCTTTGTTGATATTTTGTTTAGAAGATCTGTCCATTTTTGACAGTGGGGTGTTAAAATCCCGTACTATAATTGTGTTGCTGTCAATATCTTTCTTGAAGTCCTCTAAGATTTTCTTGATGTATTTACGTGCTCCTATGTTGGGTGCATATATATTTACAATGTTTATGTCTTCTTGGTGGATTCTTCCCTTGAGTATTATGAAGTGACCTTCTGGGTCTCTCTTTATGGCCCTTCTTTTGAAGTCTATTTTGTCTATGAGTATTGGTACCCTGGCTTTTTTTTTCCTGTCCATTTGCTTGGAAAATTTGTTTCCAGCCCTCCACTTTGAGTCTGTGTAGGTCTTTTGTCCTGAGGTGGGTCCCTTGTAGGCAGCATATGTGTGGGTCATGCTTTCTTATCCATTCAGTTATTCTATGCCTTTTGATTAGAGCATTTAATCCATTTACATTTAAAGTTATTATTGATAGGTACTTATTCATTGCCATTTTTGTACCTGTGTTCCTCTCCCTCTCTCTCTCTTTTCCTTCCTTTCCTTAAAGTAGGCCCTTTAGTATCTCTTGCAGAGCTGGTTTGGTAGAGGTGTATTCTTTGAGACTTCTTTTGTCTGGGAAGCTCCTTATTTGACCTTCTATCCTGATTGAAAGCCTTGCTGGGTAAAGTAGTCTTGGTTGCAGGCCTTTGGTTCTCATTACTTGGAATATTTCTTGCCATTCTCTTCTGGCTTAGAGTGTTTCCATTGAGAAGTCAGCTGCTAACCTTATCGGGGCTCCCTTGTATGTTACTTCCTTTTTCTCCCTTGCTTCCTTTAAGATTCTCTCTTTGTCTTGGAATCTTGCCATTTTAATTATGATGTATCTTGAAGTGGGCCTCTTTGGTTCCTCTTGATTGGGACTCTCTGTGATTCCTGGATTTGTGTGACTTTTTCTCTCATGAAATTAGGGAAGTTTTCCATCATTACTTTTTCAAATAGCTTTTCTAGCCCTTGCTCTTCTTCTCCTTCTGGTATTGCTATTATACAGATATTATTATGTTTCATATTGTGTTGTGTTTCTCTTAATTCCTCTTCATTCTTTCTGAGCCTCTTTTCCTTTTCTTGCTCTTTCTGGATATTTTTTTCTACTTGGTCCTCCAACTCTCTGATCTGATCTTCTGCTTCATCAATTCTGCGTCTCATTCCTTCCACTGTGTTCTTCAGTTCAGAAATTGTATTTTTCATTTCCTCTTGGCCCTCGTTGATAGTTTCTATTTTGATATAGTTTGCAGTGAGTTCATTGTAGCTTCCCTGTAGTTTCTGGTAGCTCATTGAGAGCTCTTGGAGTTTCCTGACAACCATTGCTTTGAACTCAAAATCTGATAGTTGATTTGCCTCCATTTCACTTAGCATTCTTTCTGGGGCTTCCTCCTTACCTTTCATTTGGGGGTTGTTTCTTTGTCTTCCCATTGTTTGTGAGGCTTTTCTTGTTAGGCTCAGCTTCTTAAATTGATTTGTTCTGGTTCCCTGGGTTTATGGTGTGAACTTCTGTGGTAGAATGTTTGTGAGATTCAGTGGTGCTGTCTCCTTCAGGTATCCTGGTTTTCACGGTTTCCAGTGTCTCAGCTGTTGAAATGCCCCCTCTTTGGGACCAACTCTGGTCTTTCCACAGTTCCAGGGGGTTTTTTGTTTTGTTTTGTTTTGTTTTTGTCTCACTCATAGATGTTTAAAAAGAGAAAAGAGGAAGAAAAAAGAAAAGAAGAAAAGGGAAATAAAAAATGAAAAGAGAATAAAGAAAAGCAGAATGAAAAAGAAAGGAAAAAAATAAAGGAAGAAGAGATGAGCTTGGAAAGAAAGGAAGAAGGAATACAACAAGAAAGAAGTAATGAGAAGCAAAAGGAGTTGAGGGTTAAAAAAGATCAAAATAATGAAAAATTAATAATGAAAAAAGAGAAAAAGAAAAAAAGGGAAAAAACCCCACCAAACCAAAATGAAAAAAGAAAAAGATAAAGAAAAAAACACCAAAACCACCAAGTCTTGCTGTTATCAGTCTTGCCAAGCTGTTTTTTCTGGCCTTGATGACTGCAGTGGCCGAGGGGTGACTGCATTGTTTTTCTCACTGTTTTCTTTGGCCTACTGTCCTCAGAGCTAGCCCCGGGGCCTCTCCACACTAGGCCTCAAGTGTATCTTCTGAGGTGGCAGGCGCCTACTGTGGTCATGCGTGCACAAGTGCTAATGATCTTTCAGCCTTCCATGCACAGGTGCCAACTGTCCTGTGAGCAGGTATCGACCCCCCCCACACAGGTCGCACACAGGTGTCTAAGATCTCCCAGCAGTCCACGCAGGTCCCCAATGGCGCAAGGGTGCCGAGAGACCATATCGTATCGTATTGCAGTTCCCTGATGGCGCTCAAGCACTGAGAGACCATAGATCTGAGTGACTATAGCACAGGTCCCCCAGTGGCGCACTGGTGCCCATGGATCCCCGCGCAGCTGTTCCCAACGGCACGTGGGCATAGACAATTGCATGAGCTCCAACGGGCAGTCCTCCCAGGGCTATGAGATCTTAACTCCTATCGGTGAGATTTCAAGCAACCAGGTTTATCCCAGTGCTGTCGAGACCTTGTTTGGCTGATCAGGGAGGAGTTGATCTGTCTCCATCCCTCCCTAGAGTCTTATGGTCAGCACTGGCCCAGGATCTCAGCCCCTGCCCTGGTCTCCGCACTGCTGGAGTACTCTCCTTACCGTCTGGTTTTTCAATGTCCACTGCAATTTTTGATCTCCTGTTTTCAAATATGCTGTGTTTCTGGTGTCTGTTTGCTGTGCTCCACTGTAAATCGACCAGGTTTTTCACCTGTGTGGAGGGGAAAGGGGGATGTGCATCCTCTTACCGTGCTGCCATCTTCTCTCCATCCTTTTTTTTTTTTTTTTTTTTAATTTTTAAGCATTGAAAATGTTACTTAATTTTTTTTCCTTTGGTGGCAGGAGGGAGTCTATGTAGAAGGAAGCATGGAGCCAGATCTCACCCCCTTGCAGAAAGCAGGGCTCTGAAATCAGGGCTGGTGTATCTCAGGGAGATGGTAAAAAGAGAAAGGGGAAAGGTCAGTGCTTTCCCAGATGCCAACAATTTCACCTACCATCAACTATAGAGTGGGAGGAACACATGCTTGGAAACTTACATTTATATCCTGGCTTGGCCACTCACCTCTCCAGGGAATATTGTTTCACTCCTTGAGCCTCAGTTTCTTCATCTGTAAAATGGGGACCTTGATGGCTCCCAGTACAGACACTGTTGGCTTCCACCCAGGCTCCCTTAAAGCCTTTTTGTCACTTCTGTGTGCTCTTCTGCTGGCTTCAGGGTTTTCTGCTTCCACCTGCCCTTGGGTTCTGACAGACACTTTGTAAGCGTCCAGAGAGAGCCACAGGTGCCTTGCGTTTGCTCCTGGGATTTGATCCTGGAAGCCCTCAGGTAAGGGTGCCAGGTAAGGTTGTCCAGCCCCCTTGAGCCCAGGGCAGGTACTGTTTACACTCTAGAAGCCCCTACAGGAGCTGACTGCAGCTTCCCTTCCCAGGTCTTGACCTGAAATGACACCTTTGTGAGGCTTCTTCCTCTCCCACTGTCTCCTGTTGGTTCCCCCAGAAGATATTCCTGAAACAGTCTTATGCACAGGTGTCCTCGAACATGGCCCACTTCTAGGGAACCTGCCTTAAGATGCTCTCAGGGTTGTTGGGAGGTCTACATGGATAATTGTGCAGAAACCTCCCGGCACCACCTGGTCAGTACCCACACCTGTTAAATCTCTTTCCCCTGTCAGCTCCAGGTTGGCCTTGCTTGTGGCTACAGGCCTCAAATCATAAAATCCCCAGGTTTTGAAGGAACCATGAACATCTTGGACGCCTAGAGTCCTGCTGAATTACCTTGAATCACTCTTGTCTCTCTCCCTGAAGACTGTTACAGTGCCTTCTAAATGAAATAACCACGGACAGCAGGGCCATCCCCACCACCACCACCCAAGCTTTATTGTGCTACAATCAGCACAGGCATCTCAAGTGCAGATGAAGCTGTGGAGAGCGGATATTAAAGCCACGGCTGCGCTGAGCTTCCCAGATTGGAGGCCAGATTTTCCGCCAGTTGCTCCCTCCCCACAGTGTTTGCACCCCCTCGACCCCACCCTGGCCTGCAGGGAGGGGGCCCAGTCCTTGGGGAGGGTAGGCAGCGCTTTGTGTTAGCACCCACTCTTTCTGGGAAAGAGATCTTTCGGCACCATAAGCTAAGAAGAGAAAAAGCTGTATTAAAAAGAGAGTGGAGGGGGAGATACAGCACACACGGAATTTTCCTCTCTTTTGTAAAGAAAATTCATTGTTTTTGAATAATCCATGACATTGATCTGCATTCTAAGGGCAGGCTTTAGACTGATTTCCCTTAACAAGGGAGGGAGTGTGGGGGCCAGATACTGACAAGGAGCATTTGTTGAATATTAATAGTTGCCATTTGTACACCAGGCACTACTTGAAATGCCTAACTGTCTTTGAAGGAAGCATGTTCATCTTTGATTTACAGATGAGGAAATGGAGACTCTAAGAAGGAAAATGGCTTCTCCTGCTCACCCAGCTGGTAGCAACGGGGCTGAGAAGCACCCATTCCAACTTGCCTCCGAGGATGGATGGATTCTTAAGCAGAGCTATTGCTAGGAACTAAAAAGACTGCCTTAGACCCTAGGGCTGTCTGTCATAACAAGGGACCACAAACTGTGACTTTTGAAAACGGAAATTTCTCCCAGCTCTGAAGGCTCAAGTTGCTCCTTGCCTCTTCTTAGCTTCTGGTGGGGGCCAGCAATCCTTGGCATTCCTTAGTTTGACACTGCATCACTCCACTCTCTCTCCCTGCATCATTGCGTGGCCTTCTGCCCTCCCTGTGTCCCTACCTCTGTTTGTCTTCTCATCTTATAAAAACACCAGTCATTACCACAGGAAGGGCTCCCTACACCGATGTGACTTCATCCTAATTAATCACATCTTCGATGACCCTGTTTCCAAATAAGGTCATATTCTTAGGTATTAGGGTAAGTAATTCATTGTATATTTGGGGGGGCACAATTAAATCTATAATAGAGGACAAGCAGCCAGAAACTCAGTTTTTAAAAAGGAGATTCAGAGAGACTGAGGAGAGGCCTGGCCTTCTCCCTGACAGAGGTATCTAGGATGGACATGCAATGCCTTTGATCTTGAGTCTCCACCTCCATCTTTGTGCACCTGCTGCTAAGCAGATGTCCCCAGAGGAAGAGACCAGCTCACAGATGCACTGCAGCAGGAATAAGGATGAACCTGTGGGTGGGAAGTTTCAATCTTTAAAATGTGGCACCCTCTATATTGCAGCATTCTGGGGCAAAAGCTCCGTAAACCTGTTCTGATGAAAACTACTCTTATAAAATGCTTTATTAAACTGAGATGGTGTTCTCAGCTGCAAGCATGGAAACCAATTCTGGATGATTTTAACTAGAGGGGAATCTATTTTCAAAATAGGATCTAACTCACACAATAGCTAGGAAGGTTGAAGGACCCAGCTGAAACAATGGTGGAAACAAAGAGTCTGAGAGAGAGACAGGACCACAGTCAGAATTAGAACCAGTCTAGTGAGAACACTGGTGCCACTGGGCATAATCCCCATTGCCATGGACTCATTGTCATGACTACCCATAGACCTTGGACATCTGAGGCTACCCCAACTACCAGCAAAGACTCCCCAACTCCCTGATTTTTTAGGCCTCTAGCTCCAGATTATAAGTCCTTGGTTGAACCTAGCTAATGTATCTGAGGTCTAGCTGCAAGGGAGTCTTAGAAAGTATACATCTAGCTTTGTGAGCTTTAACAGAAACAGACAGCCTCCTACAATGAGCCACAAACTAATAATTCCACAAATACAAGGAGGGAGTCCAAATATTGGGAAAATAATGAACAATAGTTCTTAGGGAAGATTAAAATTGCTTTATCCAGGAGCAAAGGTAGGACTGTCAAGGCCAAAGCTATTAAAATGGAGATCATGACTCACAGACTTGAAATATTGGTGCCAGAAGTTTCTGAGGGGCTATAGAGACAGAGAGTAGATTAGGGACTTTGTGGGCTGCAGATGTGGGAGTGGGAGTGCCTGCTAATAAGTACAGGATTTATTTGTGAGGTCAGGAAAACATTCTGAGGTTAGATAGTGGTAATAGTTGTACAACCAAATAGTTGTACAATTTAAGGGGGAAATTTTATGTTATGTGAATGATATCTCAAAAAAAAAGAAGTCTCAGAAATGAATCCAGACCCCTCATATCTGCAGGAGAAAGAGGACAGCAGGTCATAGAAAAGTAATGGGATAGTCACTGGAGCAGGTGCGTATGGAGGAGAGGCACAGGCCCTCGGTTTTCTCATGACAATAACACAATTTGACAGATGTGTATTGGTCTGGGGAAATAGAGCAGAGTTGACCAACAATGTCAGTAGTTCCAAACATCCCATTTTCTTCTTTGAAGATAATCCATGCCTCAATTCACTGGGTCACAATGAAGACACACATTCCTGCTATTTCTGCTCAGAGCCGTAGAAACAGAAGCCGAGTGGTGAAGGTTTTCTACTTGAGATGAAAACTTTTTTTGTAATAAATTCCTTTGGGAGCCATAGTGGGGCAGGTAACATGGAGCTAAAATATCAGTTATACCAAAAATTCCCTAGACCCTGTGCCAACCACTGCTCCACTGGGTCCTCTCCCTAACTCTTTGTATGTGTGTGTGTGGGGGGGGGGGGGTATTATCTCCCTTTTGCAGATAAGAAAAGTGTGTCACAGAGAAACTATGTAATTGTCATCTAGTTCCTCTAACTTCAAAACCTGCTCCCTTCAGCACCTCAGCTTCCTCGAGTATATTTAGACAAGGATGTACATTCCTTGAGAGTGACTGAGGTGGAGGGGAGAGGAGGGAGGCAAGAGGAGAAGGGGGTGGAAGAGTAGCTGCAGGAGGTAACAAATGACTTCAAGGAGTGTTTAATTTTCAGCCTGGGGTATCCTTCCCCAAACCTTCAGCCAAGTCTGCTGCACAAACAAAGTTCTTGGGTAAGTCGGGGTTTTGGGGACAAAGTTTTGGCAAAGTTTTGTTGACTGGTGGATTGAAAAGGTGTCTCCCATTTGGATCATCACTGGCAGAAGTAAAGCAACAAAGATAAGATTCAGAAATAGGAACTTCCTAACAGAAGCCAGAAGTCTGACCTAAATTTGAACGTGAGGTTGCCAAACCTCCTTGAAATTCACAGGTGTTTACCTGATCATAGCTATATCTTAGGGGGCAGGGAGACCCCCTTCATTGTGACGATTCTACATTCTTCGCTTCCCCCATTAAACTTGGAGCTCTTTCAGGGAAGGGTCAAAATCTGATTCACCCTTCTAGTGGCTCTGTCCAGCACATGGTAGGGACTCAATAAATGTTTGTTGAATGAATAAATTCAGGGATGAGGCCTCACAGGAACAGATCACTATATACATCAGAACTTGTATTTGCCTATAAATAAAAAAACAGTAATTAAAATGTTAAAATGGATGAGAAGTCTGAAGGTGAGCAGTTGAAGTCTGTATGTCACAACGTCCCAAATGGGCTTCTTTCATCTTCATCATCCATCTTCCTGGTCTCAACATGGCTGCGGCGCCTCCAACACCATGCTCACGCCGAGAGGAAGAAGAGGGAAGAGACTGGCGGTTTTCTCTGAGCCAGGTTTTAGTTGAGAAAGGAAGCCTTTCCCAGGTACCTCTGTCTACATTTCACTTGCTAGAACGGGCTACAAGAGGGGCTGGGAACATAAGTAGAAGAAAAGAAAGTTAAGTAGATGATTACAGCCACTATCTGAGGAAGGGCGGGACTCCCTTGTCATTCTTTTCAACCGAACTGGGGATCTATTTGGAATTCAAGAACTGTTCATGTTGTTCCATAATAGTGATGAAAGAGAACAATAGAGGCCTGCAAATGAGGAAACCAAGGCTTGGAGAGATGTAGTTGACTGAAGTTAAATGTCTGGGGCTCAATACTAACTCTAGGGAACTTAGAAGCTCAATGTCTTTCTATGCCCTCCCTGGGCCAGGCCTCTGGGATGCTCAGGGCCCAGGTAGAAGGTGGCATGGGCAGGAGACAGGAATGGCCCCTCATTCCCTCGTTTTCTTGTCCTCCAAGCTCTGTCCTGGGAGATTTGTGTGCATGCTTTCTCAGATGCCAGGTCAAGCCAAGCCTCCCTGGCAGTGCACGCTGTTTGGAGGAAAAGTCTTATATTAAACAAATTAAAAGCCTCTCAGCTCTGCACCCCTGCTCCTTTCTGGCAGCCAGGGATGGAGAGAAGATACGTGGGTCACCAGGACTTTGACTTTTCACCAGGGGCTGGCAGTGAGGGCTGGCAGAGCAGATTAGACAGGGGCAGCCCCGCACTGTCACGGAGCAGGGCTCGGGATTGGGCTGGACCCTGAGTTACAGAGGACTCACGTGGCATCTCCCTCTGCTGTGGCCACTTGGGCTGTGGACTGGCTGCTCTGCCAGTGCTCACCCAACTCATCATGCTGCAGTATGAAAAACCATAAGGTGGTAGACAGTTGGGGACAGCCGCTCTGGTAACTCATTACCAGGACCCAGAGTCAGCGGGAGAAAGGGGGCAGAGGGTGATCACAGTAGCCTCTCAGAAAAGTGTTTTCCAACCTTACCTTGGCCTTGACCAGCCACAAGAAACAGGTTTTCCATCACAACCTGGTACTCTCATCTATATGAGGTGGAAACATCTACACGAAGAAGTCCTTACCTTTTCACAGACAATACCCAGTGCTATGTCTTCTTCTATCCCTCCCCCGTTTGTTTGTTTGTGTTTGTTTGTTTGTTTGTTTGTTTTGCAAATGCTGGTTATGACCCACAAACATGATGTCAAGAATCCATGATGGGGATCCTGCAGTTAGAATTTTGGCGACTTAGCGCATGGGCTTTGCAAGACAATTGAACTGGATTTGAACTTGCTGGCATGTGAATCCAACTAAGTGACTTAACCTCTGGCATGTGGCCCACTTTTCTTAACTAATACCATGATCCCATGTCCTGACCTTCCTCTGGACCATGGCATGGTATCCTGACAGGTCTGCCTAAAATGCACCCTTGAACACCCATCCCCGCCCCATGCACATTCCCCATGTAGCCTGAGGCGTATTTGTAAGTATGGGCAGGCCTGCCTTTGCTCAGTGCTTCCTTCCACACTTTCCACTTGATATCTGGATAAAGACAAAGCTCCTACCTTGGCTGACAAACCAACAAAGCCTGAGTGGTTTGGCTCCTGCCCACCTGTTCCACCCTCACCTCTCCCAGCTCTCTCCTTTCCACCTCCCTTGCCAGTCCATTCTCCTGTTGCCAGCCACATCTTCTCTTCTTGAGTGCACGTCAGTATTCTCACCATGCTCCCTCTTACCCCAGGGCCCTTGCACATGCTTTTTCCTCACCTTTTCCCTATGTTCACTCTTACCCACCTATCCTTCAAATTTCAACTCAAAGTCACTTTCTCTGAGAAGCCTTCCCTGATTTCCCCAGCCAAGTCAAGCCCCCAAATATTCCCTCTCAACTCCACACCTCACTGCCATAGCACTTATCAGGATTTGCAGTTTTATATTATTTAGAGTTGTTGGGTTAACCCATTAGCTTCTCAAACCAGGATTTCTCATTCCCACTGGAAATTAGAATCAACCAGAGACATTTCAAAAAATGTGGAAGCCTGATTTCCCCACCCCACCACCATCACCACCCACCCAAAATCTAGTTCACTTGCTCTGGGGCATGGACATCTGTACTTTCCACCAGGAACGAGAACCAGTGGGCTTGACTCTCAGCTCCATGATAGCAGGGCCGAGGGTCAGCTTTCCGCCCCACCATGTGCCCTTGTTGTTTGCTTCTGTTGTTTGTGGAAGGAAGGGAGGGAGGAGAGATAGAAGATGAGAGAGAGGGAGAAAGGGAGGGAGGAATGAAGGGAGAGAGGGAGGGAGAAAGGAAGAAGAAAGGGGAAAGGAAGAACAAGCAGCCTCCTCACAGAGGACACAAGTTCCCACACCAAGAAGCAGTGGCTTTGCTTTTCTCATACCAGCCCCGGCAAGATTCTGAGGGCCTGCCAAGGAACCAGGCAGGCTGACACTCTGAGGACCTGTGTCTCAGGCCCCAGTTTACTGGGGAGAATCAGCTGGCCTTCAGCCTCCCCCAAAGCAGAAAAGGTGTTCCCATAACTGGCATGGGGGTGCAGGTGAGGGGCATAGTTCTAAACAGCTGAGAGGAGAGGACAGGATTTGGTCCCCATCCTCCTCTGACCTCTCACAATGGGGGTATGGCAGCACCTAGTCCTGCCGCCAACTCCTTGCTGACTGTGTGAAGGTCTTGGCAGGGCAGGGGACCCACCAGTGAGGGGCAGAGCCAGCCCCTCAGCTAGGGGGTACTGGGAATGGAGCACTCAACAAAATAACTGTCCTCCTGAGCTTTGTGGTACTGCACAGCATAAATATGTCAAATATTCTATGGTAACTGATAAAGCATTCTAAATAAAGTATAAATATATAAAAATAAAATAAAGCTGTGCAAAATGCTGCCCAGGGAAGAATAAGGAACATAGGCTTTGGAGCCACTCAGCCCTGGGCCTGGGACACACCATCCAGCTGACAGACCTTGGACAAGTGGCTCCCCTTCTTGGTTTCATCTTTTCAAGTCCATCACCTTCTGCTCCTCC
The DNA here is from genome assembly GCA_004027475.1 of Anoura caudifer. Lineage (NCBI taxonomy): Eukaryota > Metazoa > Chordata > Mammalia > Chiroptera > Phyllostomidae > Anoura > Anoura caudifer. The sequence continues at coordinate 16,890 of PVKU01008780.1, read as the reverse complement.
TTACACTTTGCCCAGTGGCCTCATCCAGCCCCACTGTTGAGATTCCATCTATAGGCCACTCCCACGTTTCCATCACCATCCCTGGCCTCTGCTTTAACTCTAGACTCGTCCATCCAACTGCCTGCTTGATAATTTCCACTGGACTGTCTAGTGGGTGCCTCCAATAATAATAAACATGGCCAAGAAAACCTCTTGACTGGCACCCCCACTCCCAAGCCTGATCTCTTCCCATCTAAGCCAAGGAAACTCCTTGACTCCTCACTTTCCCTCACAGCCCTCAGACCACCCGTCAGCAAGTCCTATTGGTTCTGGCTCTAAAATAAATCCCCAACCCACTCACTTCTCTGCATTCCCACTGGCATCATCCCTGCTGCTGTCACAGCTCCCTTCCTGTGGTCTGCAGAGTGATGGCCCCAAAGGAGCCCATGTCCTAATCCCCAGAGTCTGTGGAGATGTGACCTGACATGACAAAAGGCACTTTGCAGGTGTGATTAAATTAAGGATCACGGGACTTGGAGGTGGACCTGGGTGGGTCCAATGTCATCAGGAGGGTCCTCGTGACAGGGAGACGGGAGGGGCAGAGTTGGAGCGGGAGACATGATGATGGAAGGGTCAGAGAGAGATTTAAAGATGCTACCAAGCCAGGGTTCAAGATGCAGGAGGGGCCATAAGCTGACAAACGCAGGGGCCTCTCTCTAGAAGCCAGGAAAGGATGGCAAGGGCTACATTTTCCCCTAAAACCTCCAGAGGAGCCAGCCCTGCCCACACCTCCACTTTAGCCCAGTGAGACTCACTTCATATTTCTGACCTAAAGTCAGTAAATAATAAATTTGAGCTGCTTAAGCCATGAGGTTTGTGGTAAGCTGTTATAGCAGCAAGAGGAACCCAGTCCGCCTCTTCGCTGACCTCACCCAACTGGTCTGCCTACGTTCCCTCCCTTCCCCTCAGTCTACTCTGCACAGCACACAACATGGGCTTTGAAAACGCATCTATCAGATCACACCATCTGTGCATAATACCTTCCACTCGTTCCCAGGGTGCTTAGAATAGAACACCACCTCTTTACCATGGTCTTTGCAGTCTCTCTGACTACCTCCGCCCTCCCGGGACCCCCCCAGCTGCCAGTACCCCTTTCTTCTCTGGTCTTCTAGTCACCCCAACACCTTTCTGTTCCTTGAGTAATTCAAGCTCGTTGCCACCTCAACGCGTTTGCTCTGCTGTTTCTCTTCCAAGAACACTTCCATCACCACCATTAGGGCTCAGTCTCAGGGTTTCCCTGACAATGCCTCATGCTGAAGAAGCCCTTCTTGCCTTAGCAAACCTCTGTCATGTTCCTCCACTTTATTTTCTTCCTAGCATGTATCAGTTGCTGAAATGCTCTTGTTCATTTATTGTTTTTTTTTTTTTGTTCACAATGGTGTGGTTGTGGGAGAGGGGTTGTTTTTTTGGCTCCCCTCTTCATCCCCAACATTGTCAGCTCCATGGGAGCTAATTGCTTGTCTAATTGTTTCTCACCACCCCGGCACTATAGTGATGACTGGGGCATGTAGCAGCCCTCAGTATTTGTCTGTTTTGAGGTGTGAATGCATGAATAAGTGAATGAATGAATGAATGAATGAATGAATGAATGAGTGCACAAATGAATAGTGCAGTGCTGGGAAGAGTCAGCACTCAGCAAAGGTTGTTTAATATTATCCTTATCACGGTGATCACCATGAGAAAGCTTGTTAACGGCGGAGCCCACACATCGGTGAGGCTTCCTTGTTGACTTCAGTAGGTCCCCTCTAGGGGGATGGCCAGCTGGGATGGTTTTGGGTCTCAGCAACCCCCAGGAGTCTGTGATGGGCTGCAGGAAGTCTGGACTGCCTGACACCCAGGCTGGTGGCCAGGTGTGAGGGCAGAAACTTCCCTGAGGGAAGCACTTGTGTTATTGCGAGTGCTAACTCAGAGAGGCAACAAATGCCCACTCTCAGTGCATGGATGCTTGCATGTATACACACACACATACACACATACACACACACTTCTGCCTTACCAGGGCCCTGCCAGACAGATCCATCAAATAAGGAATCTCTGGAGGGTGGACTTACAGGCATCTCCCAGGGCGCCATCTGCAGCGACCCTCCCATCATTAATACCCCATGCAGCTGAGCACATGCTTCTTATTGGGATGAGTATAAATAAACAGCAACAGGATCCTTGAAAGAAATGACCCCAGAGGAAACCTGATCCTCAGGCAATTAGAGTACTTCTGTTCGGATAATTGCCGGCTAAAGCAGTGAGCTGGGTGCCAATCCTCAAAAGGCGCCAGCGCTGCCACCCCAGGCTGACAGCAGCCCCCGCCCAGCCAACACACTGGGAGACCACGCTCCAGCATGCACACGGGCCTTGGTCTGTCGCATGGTGAACGGACACAGTGTTCAGGCGAGAACAGCACCTGTGCCATTTCCAGTGAATCTGGGAGTGCATGTGGCTTGGACAGGGGTTCTCACCCATAGGAATGAAAGAAAAATGTTACCCCCCAGGGACAATGAACAAAGTCTGGGGATATTTGTGGTTGTTCCAACTGACATTTAGTGGGTATAGGCCAAGGATGCCACTAGACATGCCGTAGCACACAGGACAGCCCGCACCACAAAGAATTGTCAGCTCAAATGTCAACCACGCTGAGGTGAGAAGCTGCTGTCTAGGGCAAGGAGACAGCTGCAAGGGCAGGAGTTTCTACTGTGATCTGAACACCCACTATGGGCCACTCAGTCATAGAATCCTCAAAACATGATAATGAGGTTTAATTACCATCCTCTTTTTACTGATACAGAAACTGAAACTTAAAGTGGTTTTTAAAAGTTCTTAAGCAACTTAGCTAAGATCTTCTTGCTCATCAACAGAGAGCCAGATTTCAAAGCTGAACTGCTGCCACAAAGCCTGAGCTTCGACCCCAATGCTGGACCATCCCTCACAGTTAGAACACTCCCACCCCACACCCGTTAGTCTGACTTAATCATCTTCTGGACCCGTGCAAAGTGTGGAATGCTAAACGAAGCAGGACCTTTGACTTCTAACACACCTGAGTTCAATTCTCTCTGCCATTTTCACCTGCCATGCAACCTTGGGCATGTTAGTGAGACTCTATGGCCTCAGTTTCCTCATCGGTAAAATGGGCTGATCAACTGACATACACACCCCCGCTGAGGGTTTTTACAACCTTGTATGCAAATACTTTCCAACAGTGCCTAGTGCATCAAGGGCTTCCACAAACAGCAGCTATGACTGAGACGGCTACTGCCGAGTTTGAAATTCAGAGGCACAGAGGTGCTGATTTTATTAGGAAAGTGCAGCAGTGTGGGGCAAGTAGGGGGAACTGAAGGTGAAACGTGAGAAGGGAAGGGGGGTGAGGGGTAGAGGCAGTCCATTCCTGTGAAGGCCGGACTCTCGCCTCTAACTCCCCTCTGCACTCCTTCCTTCGGGGAAAGTGTTATACTTCATTTACTGGTGAAGGTATGATTCTCTGTCTCATCAAATCCCCAAACCTAGAAAAGTGGCATTCCAAACAGAACTCACTGGATCTAGAAAAGTGGGCTGAGGTGAGGGTGGAGGGCTGCTCTGCAGTTTGCGGGGCTACCTGACTGTGACCCTCAACCACCCGGCTTCTCTTCAGGGGAGGAAGAGAAAATGATCACTTTCTTCACAACCTGTTCAGGGCAAGTGATTTTGAGAGAGATCATCTAATTTTCCCTGAAGGCCCTGTGAAGTTGTAGCATTCCCACTTCACAACTGAGGAGACTGAGGCCCAGTGGTGTTTATTAATTAGCCCACAGATCTGAGCCCAGACAGCAATGCTGATGCCTTTAACCTCTTCAAGCCCCGGGAACTTAACACAGCATGGTGACAGTACTGACTCCCCTCTAGGGGAGCTTCTCTCTGGCCCCTCTCTCCATCCCACTGCTGTGTGTTGGCCACAGTGACCATATTTCCCAAGCCTGAAGCCAGCTCCTTGGTCTGAAAAGATCAGTCTACTCAGAAGGCACAAGATGACTAAAAATAGGAACCTTCCAGAGCAGCACCAATACAACTTTCTGCAATAATGCAAATGTTCTACAACTATGCTATCCAATGTGGTAGTCACTAGCCATAGGAGATGGTGCATTTGACACATGGCTAGTATAACTATAGAACTGAATTTTCCATTTTATTTAATTTTGAATGATTGACTTTTAAAATTTAAATAGTCACAAGTGGCTAGTGGCTTCTGTATTGGACAATGCAGAGAAAATTCAGGACTTGGCCAACCATGTGCTTCCCAGAGATCCTCTCCATAGAAATTTCAGGTTTAAGATTCACTACCCTCGGCTTTCTGAGCACAGGGCAGAGAAAGCTCCTTGGATGAGCTGAGTTCAGAGAGGATTGTACCATTCATGCTTCCAGTCAGGCATAGGTCATTCAGCCAATCCATAGATGCGTGTTGAGATCCTGCTGAGTACCAGCACCAAACTGGGACTGGGCACCCTGCTTGCGTTGGAGGAGCTCAAGGGTTAATGAGAGAAGCTAAAGAATAATCATGATCTAGGACTTCCTGCCAAGATGGAGGCGTAGGTAGAGACACACTGTGCCTCCTTGCACAACCAAAAGGACAACAATAATTTAAAAACAAAAAAAAACAATCAGAACTGACAGAAAATAGAACTGTATGGAAGTACAACAACCAAGGAGTTAAAAAACATCCATCCAGACCTTAGGAGGGGCAGAGATGGGCAGCTGGGCAGAGAGGACTTGAGGCAAAGTGGCAGTGGAGGGCAAGCAAGACAGCCACTAGCAGACCCAGAGAGGTGGCGGATTGTGGAGGTGGAGGACTGTGGAGCCAGCAGTCCCACATTCATGAGTGGATAAACCAGGAGGAACACCTGGAGAGCAAGACAGACCTCGAAACCCTGGGTCCCAGTGTGGGAAAATAAAGCCTCAAACCACTGATTAAAAACATCTGTGGGGGTTGAGGAGGCAGCAGGATAAACTCAGAGCCTCAAAGGAGAGTTTGTTGGACAAACCCACAGGGTTCTAGAATGTATATGAGGCCACCCACCCAGGAATCAGCACCAGAAGGGTCCAACTTCATGGTGGGTAGCCAGGGAAGTGACTGAAATCCGGCAGAGAGCAGAGCAAGCGCCATTGTTCCCTCTCGGACCCCTCCCCCACATACAGCATCACAACCCACTGACCTGGGTTGCCCCACCCTGGTGAACACCTAAGTCTCCACCCCTTATATGTAGCAGGTGCACCAAGACAAAAAAAATGGCCCAAATGAAAGAACAGATCAAAGTTCCAGGAAAAATACAACTGAGTGATGAATAGATAGCCAACCTATCAGACACACAGTTCAAAACACTGGTAATCAGGATGCTCACAGAATTGGTTGAATTTGGTCGCAAATGAGATGAAAAAATGAAGGCAATGCTAAGTGAAATAAAGGAAAATGTACAGGGAACCAATAGTGATGGTAAGGAAACTGAGACTCAAATCAACAGTATGGACCAGAAGGAAGAAAGAAACATCCTATCAGAAAAGAATGAAGAAACAAGAATTCAAAAAAAAAAAAAAAATGAGGGGAGGCTTAGGAACCTCCAGGACATCTTTAAACATTCCAACATCCGAATTATAGGGGTACCAGAAGGGGAAGAGGAAGAGCAACAAATAAGTGGAAAACTTATTTGAACAAATAACAAAGGAGAACTTCCCTAATCTGACAAAAGAAATAGACTTCCAGGAAGTCCAGGAAGCTCAGAGAGTCCCAAAGAAGTTGGATCCAAGGAGGAACACACCAAGGCACATCATAATTGCATTAGCCAAGATTAAAAATGAGAGAATCCTAGAAGCAGCAAGAGAAAAGGAGACAGTTACCTACAAAGGAGTTCCCATCAGACTGTCAGCTGATTTCTCAAAAGAGACCTTACAGGCAAGAAGGGGCTGGAAAGAAGGATTCCAAGTCATGAAAATCAAAGACCTACATCCAAGATTACTCTATCCAGCAAAGCTGTCATTTAGAATGGAAGGGAAGATAAAGTGCTTCTCAGATAAGGTCAAATTAAAGGAGTTCATCATCACCAAGCCCTTATTATATGAAATGTTAAAGGGATTTATCTAAGAAAAAGAAGATCAAAATATGAACAGTAAAATGACACCAAACTCACAGTTATTAACAACCACACCTAAGACAAAAACAAAAGCAAACTAAGCAAACACTAGAACAGGAAGAGAACCACAGAAATGGAGATCACATGGAGGGTTATCAACAGGGGACTGGGAGGGGGAGAGAGGGGGAAAAGGTACAGAGAGTAAGTAGCATAGACGGTGGGTAGAAAATAGATGGGGGAAGGCAAGAATAGTGTGGAAAAAGTAGAAGCTAAAGAACTTATGACACATGGACATGAACTAAGGGGGGGAGTGTGGGTGGGAGGGGGGTGCAGGATGGAAGGGAATAAAGGGGGTGAAATGGGACAACTGTAATAGCATAATCAATACTATATATTCAAAAAGAATAATCATGATCTAATGATAATGATGATGAGGGTAGTGATGATGGCAATGGTGATGATGATGGGATGGTGACGATGGTGATGATGAATGATGATGCTATTGATGATGACAAAGGCAGTATAGATGAGGTTAAGAGTTTGAACTTGGAGTCACTCTCTGGACTCAAATCCACATCCCACCATTTACTACTAGCTATGAGGTCATGGGTAAGTCATTTGACTTCTTTAATCCTCAGATCTCTCTTTGAAAAATAAAGTTAATAAAAGCACATCTCCCTAAGTTGGTTAAGAGCATGAAATAAAATATGTAATGTATGTAGCATAATCTGACACAGGATGGAGCAAATAAATGTTAGCTCTTATTATTATTCATTATCATTTATTGTGGGCACACTATTTCCCAAGTTCAGGTCTTACACAATCTCAGTTCACCTTCACACTGTCTCTACTCTCATTCCCATCTGACCCATAAGAAGACTGAGGCTCAGATAAGTTTAGAGGATTTTCCCAGGCTCTTAGAGTAGAGCTGTGATTTGAGCCCCAGTATAATTGACTTTAAAATTTTTAAGTTGACTTCTGGCCAAGATGGAGGCATAGGTGGACACACTGTGCCTCCTCTCACAACCAAGATTAAGGACAACAAAAATATAGAAAACTAAAAAAAAAATCTGAAACACACAGAAAATTGAATTGTATGGAAATCCAACAACAATTCACCTAGACCAGTAAGAGGGGTGGAGTTGGCTGCTGGCGGAGAGGGGTCAAGGCAGAAAAAAACAGTGGCTAGTGGTCCCAGGTACACAGGCAGTGGTTGGCACGCCCCAGGCACACAGGTGGCAGTTATCACGCGTGGGGAGGCAATGAGCAGACCAAGCGAGGTGCACAAGGTGGCTGACCGTGATTACACATCTGTGCATATAAACCAGGTGAAAACAGGCAGCAAGACAGACGTGCAACGCAGGGCCGCAGAGCCGGGAAATAGAGCCTAAAAGCACCGATTGAAAACACTTGTGGGGATTGAAGTACTGGGAGAGAATCCCAGCCTCACAGGAGAGTTTATTGGAGAGACCCACAGGGTCCTAGAATGTACACAAGCCCACCCACACAGAAATCAGCACCAGAAGGGCCTAATTTGCTTGGGGAAAGCTGTGGAAGGGACTGGAATCTCAGAGAGAGTGGAGGAAGGGCCATTGTTCCCTCTCAGACCCCGCCCCCACGTCCAGCACCACAACCCAGTCACCAGGTTGCCCCATCCTGGTGAACACCTAAGGCTCCGTCCCTCACTATGTAACAGCTGTGACCAGACCAAAAAACAAACAAACAAAAATATAAAAATGGCTCAAATGGGAGAACAGATCAAAGCCCCAGAGCCAATTCATCTAAGCGACCAAGAGATAGTCAACCTATCAGATGAACAGCTCAAAGCACTGGTGATTAGGAAGCTCACAGAATTGGTTGATTTGGGTCACAAATTAGATGAACAAATGGAGGCTACAACAAGTGAAGTGAAGAAAAATGCACAGGGAACCAATAGTGATGGGAGGAAAACTGGACTCGAATCAATGGAGTGGATGAGAAGGAAGAAAGAAACATCCAATCAGAAAAGAATGAAGAAACAAGAATTCAAAAAAAATGAGGAGAGGCTTAGGAACCTCCAGGATATCTTTAAATGTCCCAACATCCGAATTATAGGGGTACCAGAAGGGGAAAAGGAAGAGCAACAAGTGGAAAACGTATTTGAACAAATAATAAAGGAGAACTTCCCCAATCTGGCAAAGGAAATAGACTTCCAGGAAGTCCAGGAAGCTCAGAGAGTCCCAAAGAAGGTGGACCCAAGGAGGAACACACCAAGGCACATCATCATTACATTAGCCAAGATTAAAATGAAGGAGAGAATTCTGGAAGCAGCAAGGGATAAGGGGACAGTCACCTACCAAGGAGTTCCCATCAAATTGTCAGCTGATTTCTCAAAAGAGATCTTACAGACAAGAAGGGGCTGGAAAAGTCAAGGACCTACATCCAAGATTGCTCTATCCAGTGAAGCTGTCATTTAGAATGGAAGGGCAGATAAAGTGCTTCTCAGATAAGGTCAAGTTCAAGGAGTTCATCATCACCAAGCCCTTATTATATGAAATGTTAAAGGGACTTATCTAAGAAAAAGAAGATAAAAAATAGGACACTAAAAAGATGGCAAACTCACAGATATTAATAACCACACCTAAAACAAAAGCAAACTAAGCAAATACTAGAACAGCAGCAGAAACACAGAAATGGAGATCACATGGAGGGTTAGCAACTGGGGAGTGGGAGGAGGAGAGAGGGGGAAAAGGTACAGAGAGTAAGTAGCATAGACAGTGGGTAGAAAACAGACAGGGGGAGGGCAATAATAGTGTGGGAAACATAGAAGCTAAAGAACTTATGACCCATGGACATGAACTAAAGGGGAGAATGTGGGTGGGAGGGGGTTTGCAGGGTGGAGGGGAAAGAAGGGGGGAAATGGGACAACTGTAATGGCATAATCAATAAAATAAAATAAAATAAAATAAAATAAAATAAAATAAAATAAAATAAAATAAAATAATAAAAAATGTTTTCAGTTGCTTAACTGCCCAGTGGCCTACAAACTACAGATGACAGAGGTCCTCACCATGGCGTCGAGGAGAGAGAAAATTTTAGGGCTTACCAAGCATCAGCTGTGCAACTTGGACAAGTCACTTCATTTCCTGGATCCTCAGGACAATTTCAGCCCCTGGGTCATTGTGCTGACTATGTGGAATCACATGGGTGGGTATAGAAGGCAGTCCATGTAAAAAAGTCACCTGGAGCTGGCACACCTGGAACACTCAGGACAGGCTCACACTATCAACGAGCATTAAATCATTTAGCACAGGCTGGGCATATGACAGCACTCTACAAATGCTCAGCCCACAACCTTTTGTCCATGCCCCCACCCCCTTAAATGACACACAGGGCTATCCTCCAATCCCCTTTATCTGAGTGGGACTAAGGAAAGTGTTGCTTTTCCCACTACAACTTTTCACTGCCTGGGAAGGGCGTGGCTCCCAAAAGCTGTGCCCTGCAAGGTCAGCCACACCTCTGCTGCAGACCCTCCCTGCCACTGGGGTTGCAGAGGCTCCATGAGAAACTCTGAAATTACTGACAATCAGCTGGGGTCAGAACTGCCAGGGAAGGGAGAGGGTATTTATAAACCTGGCGCCGGTGACTGAGCCCTTAGGAACCTGAGAGGGGAGCAGCTTCCCCACCCCGCAGGGAAACCAAAGAGGAAAAACACCAACACATTCCAAGCTTGGGCATCCGGCAGAAGCCACAGAGGGTTGCATCCAAGTGCCCTTCTAAATTTAGAGCCTTCAGCCAAACCAGTTCTCCAGCTCACCTGACATCTCTCCCAGTGGCTGGACCAGGATGTTCTGAGAGCCAGGGACACAGATGGAAGCCTGGATCCCTGCCTACACTGTGTCCATTTTTGTTACCATCACACCAAGTGCCAGGCCCTCTGGGTTTTCTCCCACCTGAGACAACACCCAGAACTGGAAAGGGATCTGAAGTCAGAGATGAGAGTTCAAATGATGGTGCTGACTGCTAACTCTAACCAGCCTAAGATCTTAGACAAACATCTCCAGCTTCTCACATCTCAGTGACTTCGGCTGCACTGTGAGCAGAACCTTCAACAAGCAACTTTATTTCATTATCTCTTTAAACGACAGAGCAAGACTTGCAAGGGATCTCCCAACCCATGAGCCCCAGGTTCTCTACCTTTCGGGAGGCAGAATCACATCTAAGAAAAATTCTGTGAGGATTAAAGCCAGTGGCAAGGAGAGAGTGCCTAACACATCAGCATATGAGGGGTCCCCAAACCATGTGGCTGAACCCAGATGGGAAGTGGAGACTGCAAGTTCCTTTTCTGAGACTCTCTCTCTCCTTCTTTTTTTCTAATTTCAACCCATTTATTTAAATATTACTTGTGTTTTCTAGGCTCTATTTTTAGTCTAGGGGTTAAAAACAGAGGTCATAGTAATTGTCACCAAAATGCATTTCTCTATCCTTGACCCTGTCTACCACTGAGTAGAATTTAGCCCATCTTTAAACAGCTCCTGCTATTCTAGCACCGCTACCTCCATTAATAATTGTATTAATAATAATATTAATAATAGCTAAAAGCTATGGAGCACTTACTTTGTATAGACATTTGGTTAAAGGCTTTACATGAATTATATAATTTAATTCTATATATATACACATATTATGTATACATATATACATATATATAGTGTGTGTGTTGTATATAAATACACACACACCAAGGTTCATTTGACACAAGAGCAAAAAATATGAAACAGCAACACCAATACCAATGATTTTATTCGGTCATTTAATGCTCGTACCCATCCTATGATATGCTACTTCACCTCCCTTGTTGGGTCCAAAGCAGGACTCAAGAACATGTCCCTCCTAGATACACCCTGGAGCCTGTCATGTGTCCCTCTTGGCCAGCTCTAGCTTAATCTCTCTGTGGGAGGGTCACTGTCCTGCCCAAAGCCCCATTGCTTTGAACTACGCCCTCTAGCGTGACATCATTCTGTGCTCCAACAGCCACCCCAACTGGGAAAGTACCTGTACCCATTTGTGCTACATCCTGTTTCCCTGCTTACAAACCACCGCAGCCGTGGGCTCTCAGTACCTCAAGTTTCAGGTGTAGCAGCACTCTGATGCTGTGGTAGGTTTTACTGCCCTGAGGAGTTCAGCAGGCATGGTGCACTCCTCACATACTGACCCTTGCTCTGGGACCAGGCTTCTTGGTCTGGGTTCAGTCTTCCCTCAGAATGTTTCTTTCTCACAGACTTCAGCAAATAACCCCATGGGTCCAACCCACCATCCTCTAGACTTATCTGAGCAATTTTGACTCTGGGGTGAACAAAACCATTTGCACAGCCCAGCTGGGACTTCCACTAAGAAGATGGAGCTGCTGACCAACCATGCGGAGGCTCAAATCTTTTGGGTGATCTTCTTAGTACTCAGTGGGTTTTATAATGACTCATCCGGAGCCTCACTCTGCTACTGTGAGAAACGCTATGCATTGCTGAGGTAACTGATTATCACTCGGAATGCTTCTCTGCTCATGGTGATTGTTCAGTAGGTGCTTGATGACTTAGATCAAATCTCCTTCATACACCATCAGGAAGGTAAAGGGTTCATGTGGGGTTAGGCTCATGACTTCTACCTCTCCAATTCCATGTCCCAACACCAGGGGCACATTGGAAGGAAGGTGTGGTTCTGAGTTGTCACCCGGGAACTCCAAAGAAAGATGAGCTTGAGCTCTGCACATATTTGGAATGAAGGAGTGTCCCTTGGTGTGGACCGACCATCCTAAACTGTGAAAACAGACAGGCTTCTAAGACCCACCAACACGGCAATGCCAAGATGGCAACCAGCTGATGAAATGTTCTTGCAGAAAGCAACCCAGGCCACTTGTCTCCCTGGGAGTCAGCAGCCCTGGCTACTGCTTCTTACTCACCACAAAATTGCACATATTTAGAAATTTGGTGACTTCTGGAGTTTCAATCTTAATAACACCACTTTTGGCATTTCCCTTCCCAGCATGGAGCTGCATCTGGGTATTTTTCAAACTTGTATATAGGGAATTACATAGAAAACCCCCTAAGCTGAATCCTGCTAAAGCTGCAGGTTGAAATTCCATGAGTTGCACATTTGTCTCACAGTTTGATGCGTATCTGCACCAAGAAAGACCGACCAGAGACCATGAAGGTGTGAGACCAAGCTGTACCTCAGCAGAACAGTGTCCCTCCACCTGCCCTCAGACCCAGCTCTGCACTGCACCAGAACTTGGTGCATTGTGAACTTGGCAAATCACTCTCTGGGTTTCTCTTACTTCATTTTTTTTTTAATTGGGGGAAATTTTGACTTTTTTATAATAGCCAGTCTGACTGGCATGAGGTGGCACCTCATTGTGGTTTTGATTTGCATATCCCTTATGATTAGAGTTGTTGAGCATCTTTTCACATGTCTGTTGGCCATCTGTATGTCCTCTTCAGAGAAATGTCTTTTCATGTCTTCTGCCCATGTTTTGATTGGATTGGTTTTTTGTTGCTGTTATTGAGTTGCATGAGTTTCTTACGCATTTTGAATATTAAACCCCAATTGGATAAATTATTTGAAAATATATTCTCTCATTCAGTAGGATGTCTTTTTGTTTTGTTGATGGTTTCCTTCGCTGTGCAGAAGCTTTTAGTTTGATGAAGTCTCACATGTTTATTTTTGTTTTTGTTTCCCTTGTTTGACGGCAACATGCAAAAGGATATTACTCAGACTGATGGGAATAGTCTACTACCTATAGTAGTAGCAAATAGTTTACTACCTATGCTTCTTTCTAGGAGGTTTATGGTTTCAGGTCTTATATTTGAGTCTTTAACCCATTTTGAGTTTATTTTTGTCTATGTGTAAAAGGGTGGTCTCATTTCATTTGTTTGCATGCATCTGTCCAGTTCTCCCAAAACCACTTGTTGAAGAAACTGCTGTTACTCCATTATACTCATACACACAATGGAATATTATACAGCAATAAAAAGGATGAAATCTTGCCATTTGTGACAACATGGATGGATCAAGCAGTATTATGCTCAGTGAATAAGTCAGGCAGAGAAAGACACATAACACATGGTTTCACTTATATGTGAAATCTAAAAACAAAACAAAAACAGACTCATAGAAACAGAGACTGAAGAGCTGGTTACCAGAAGGGAGGGTTGAGCGGGTAGGTAAAGAGGGGAGGGGAGCAGAGTCCATAATATGGAGAGCTGGGGAGGGAGGCAAAGAGGGGAAGGGGATATAGTCAACCATACTGTGGTAAGTTTGCACGGTGACAGATGATTTCTAGAATGAGTGGGATGCTCACACTGAGAGGTATAAAATTGTCAGATCACAGTATTGTACCCGACACTAATATAACCGATACAAGACTGTATACCAAGTAAACTTAAATAAAAATAAAATAACCTTAAACATGTGGGAAGTGCTATGAACAGTAAAGCACTTAGAAATTAATGAAATACTTAGACGTTTCTGAACTATAGGACTTTTTTAAAAGTATAACCACTGTATTATCCCATGAAAAAAATTTGCCAACAATTCCTTAATAATTCACACACACACAGTTGATTTTTACATACCCAGGATCAAAGCAGACCTAACCTTTGTTTAGAAAAGAGAAATAGCTGCAAAAAAAAAAAAAAAAAAGGACTTTTGTTTTGATAAAACAGCCATTTCTCCCTTTCTCCTACAAAGATTTACTGTTTGCAGGCACTATAGAAAATAAAGAGACAAACAAGGCACACTTTCCACCCTCAAGGGGCAAACTGAACTGAGAATCTCATTCATTCATGTGTTCCTTATTTTATGTATTTATTCATTCAGCAAACATCACCTTAGCTTTTTCTCTGCAAGGCACAAAAGTGCTGAAGATTCAAATTTGGTTTTTGCCCTCACGTAACCTCACAGTGTAAAAGCAGCATTTCGAGTTGCAATATCACTGAAAATTATTTTCAACTGCTCTAATGACAGTATCAGTTCTGACAGTTTGAGTGCAATATACAGAAATCAGAATGTGGTGCATTTGAAAGAACAGAAGCCTTGGAATCTAAATCCAAATGATTAAGTGAATGTCGCCAGGAAGGGAACAAATGGACATGATGTGCCTCCAGATATGTGGCGCTGGAGAGACATAACATCGCTTCTGTGATTCTCTTGCCAAAAATGTATAGCCTGAATTTAATAATGGGAAAGGACGACTCAATCCCAAATCAAGGGGAATTCTACAAAATATAACTGGCCTGTTATAGTCTCTTCAGATTGTCAAGGTCAAGAAAAATCTCAGAAAGGTGAAGGAACTCTTCCAGATTAAAGAACTAAATGTGATGTGTGATCCTGGATTGGATTCTGGACCAGAAAAAGGACATTTGTGGGACAACTCATAAAACCTAAATAATTAGACCATAATGTTGTTACTAGTGCTAATTTCCTGATTTCTATCATTGTACCATGCTTACCAGATGCTATCATTTGTGGGATATCGGTGAAGGGTATGTAGGATTTTTGCAACTTTTTTGTAAACCAGGAACTATTTCAAAATGTAAAGACAAACAGACAAGTAAGTTGGAATTCCTGCTCGCTGCTTAGCACTTTGTGTCTTGGGACAAATCACTTCACCTCTCTGAGCCCCAGTTTTCTCTCTTATTAAACATAGGCATTAAAAGAAACTGGGCATAAAAATACTTTATAAGTAAGAAACTAAACTGAAATAAGTGCCCAGTATTCAATAGTTTGTCTGCATGTTATTTCTTAATCCTTAAAAAAACCCAAAACCTGGGAGAGGGATGTGAAGCCAAGAGGAACTGTATCATCACAATACCCCAGAGGGTGAGGGAGGCAGAATTCGAACCCAACTCTGTTCCATTCCAAATGTTGCACTCTTCCTGCTACCTCAGAGTTGTTGCTATGATGACAAAATGATGAGCAACACGAGACTCCAAGAGAAAGACTCACAGTCAAACAGGAAATGTGGCCAAGAGCAGATACCACCTTAAAGACACAACCACAAGATTTCTTAAAAAAAAAAAAAAAAAAAAAAAATTGCCGACCACAGATCGATTCCACCATGAATTAGTCCACAAGGTCTGAATTTTCTCCCCATCGGGAACTGCTTGTTACCATCCAAATGGCTGAGAGAGCAGCTCATGTGCCTCTCTTGAAAGTGAAAGTGTAAACAAGTGTGGCTGCACAGGTGGCACTCTGGGACACCGAGTATGCCACAAAGCTAAAACCCATCAGGTCCCCTGTCACCTCAGGACAGCTTATTCGCCATCTGTCCTGGCAGAGCCTATGGCTCTGTGTTCAACAATAGCTGGAAAATCCCAAGGACCAGCCTTCCCCACCCTCACCCAACAGGCATGTCCCTGAGTGTCCTCCTAGTGCGCACATGAGAACGTGTTCCTCTGCACGCAGTGGCTAAACCCAGGGACCCCTATCGTCCTTCAGCCACAAATCATTTTCAAGGCACTTGATCCATGAGGTTATTAAATTACAGCTAGCAAGTCACCATCTGGCCAAGGGGGATTTTCCCACATGGGGTCTCCCGACACTTCTCAAATTTCACCAGCTTGGATGTCTTCCAGCTTGGATAACCGAGTGGAAGAGACCCTGTCTGTCTCCTGGTTCACTCCCTGCGCTCCTCTCCCATGATCTGCCAGGTTCCCATTGTTTATAAGGGAAAGGTGAGGAGGTGGATATCAGAAATCAACGTTTGTGGGACACCTAGCATGTGCCAGCCCCTCTTCTGGGTACTTTTCTGCACGTAGCTCACAAGAGCTTCATTATAAACTGCCATAGGAGTTAGTGTGCCCACTGTACAGATTAGGAAATCAAGACCATGTCATTTATCGAAGCCAAATCAGAGATTTAAATGCAAAGTCGTTGAACTTCAGCCCTGGCTGGTGTAGCTCAGTGGATTGAGCGCAGCCTGTGAACCAAAGGGTTGCTGGTTTGATTCCCAGTCAGGGCACATGACTGGCTTGCAGGCCAGGTCCCCAGTAGGGGGCACATTAGAGGCAACCACACATAGATGTTTCTCTCCCTCTCTTTCTCCTTCTCTTCTCCTCTGTCTAAAAATAAATAAATAAAATCTTTAAAAAAAAAAGTTGTCAGACTTCACATCTTGCTTTCTCCACTAACACCTGAGAATCTAACATTCTTGCCTTCGATCTGTCCAGTTGTTTCTTACAGCAAAATTTCCCCACATTTATTACACACTGACAGCCCTGGAGGAGGAATTCTTGTTGATTCATACACACACTGGCACGACCCACCAGCCAGGTAACCTGGACAGTCCCCTCCCCATCCTTGAACAAGATGGCAGCTGCCCCATAAAAGTGCACATAGCAACCCTCCCACCTCTCCCCTGAACCTCCCTGGGTGGCTCCTGTCCCTGTTGTCTGTCCTGTTGCTGGGTGCTGACTCTTGGCCAGCTGCTCCTGATTGGTGCACTCATCAGAGTCGGCTGCTCTTGGATGCTGTCTTCATGACTTGGCTCGGTGCCCAAAGGACTCTCATTCTTACCCCCATTTAGGGAGGGTCCTGCTTCATCCCTGGTCCAGTGCTACCACATCTGCATCTTCAGGAAGGGCTTTGGAGGATGGAGAAGTGCAGACGGCCCTGGAAATCTCAGAATCCAAGAGCTTCTGATGGGGCTGCTTTCTGGAACCCCTGAGGGAAAGTGTACCAGGTCTCACACCTGCTCACATTAGATGCTCCCGGTAACCTGAGAGAGGCAGCG
>PVKU01008779.1:0-69725 GCA_004027475.1 Anoura caudifer | reverse complement strand
CCATCGGATACAGCCCACTCTCCACACGGACTATCAGTCACAGCCCACCCCCCATACGAACCATCGGATACAGCCCACTCTCCACACTGACTATCAGTCACAGCCCACTCCCCATACGAACCATCGGATAGAGCCTACTCTCCACACTGACTATCGGTCACAGCCCTATCCCCACATGAACCACTGGTCTTATCCTGCTCTTTATATCAAGTACCGGTCACCCCATTCTCTCGATACCAACCTTTGAGAATCCAACTGGTTCATTTAGGATGAATATGTAAGTTTTGAGTTGTGGTTTCTTTCTTGAAGTGACTATTTAGATTTATTTTAAATCAGACTAATAACACGTAAGCCCCATGAGGACAAAGCTATCCACATTAATGCTATTTCACATTGCCAACCCAACATGATACCTGGAACAGGGCAGACTCCACAGTATTTATTAAATGAATGATATAATTGGGAGAAGAAAAGCACACCCTAAACATTTTTAACGTGATTGGAGCTATTAACATATATAATTAATCTGGATTAAAATTCTTTTTAATATTAAAAAATGCTCTTTAAAATACAAAAAAAAATGGAGTCCCTTCTATGTCATTTGAAATGACTTCTGAAAATTTCTAGTTCTACTGCTGCTTCATATGTCAAATTGTGATCTTTATATGTCAATTGTGACATATATACAATTTTATCACACGATAATGTAGCATAACACACAAAACCAAACAGGCAGCATCTTGTCCTCTGGCCCCTCCTTTCTTGAGAGACATGAACATATCACTCAGGAAGTTTGTTTGTCTCAATGATAAGCTCCCTGCAGACAGTGTCCTACTTTGTTTTACTAGTGGCACCATCACCTAACGTACTGCCTAGAACATGGCAATAGATCAGCAATAAATGTGAGATAAATACATCTGTCCAGAAAGTATGCAGCCACGTAATATGAAAAATAGAGATGTAGAAAGAGACCAGAAACATCGTACATAGGTCAATGACCTCAGTCCCCTTCAAAGTAGGCACCTTGGGACCTCACACAGTTCTCCCAGCATCATTAGCAACTGCAGCACGATGTGCCTTCTGCTCTGATAGCAGAAGCCACAGAACGAATTTTGCCATGACATATTTCATGCCAAGATCCTGCATCAAAATCTCGGACACAGTAGTGTTTGGAATCCTCAGATCAGCTTCTAGTTCTCACACTGTCAATCGCCAATTTTAGTTGATTTCAGCTCATACACGTTCAACATTCTCAGTTGTTCTGGCTGTTGCAGGCCTTCCAGAACATGGATCTTTTAACAGGTCCTGGACCATCTTTGAAGCATTTGTGCCACACTTTCATTTGTGCTGGACTCATTGCATCACCCCCAAAAGCCTTCTAAATCATCTGAATAGTTTCTGTGGAGAAATGTTCAAGCTTAATGCAAAATTTGATGCAGACTCGCTCAGTTATTTTAAATGCAACAGTCACACAGTACACATGCTCACTCAATAGCATCTACTGCCCCCACTGACTAGTACAGTGAAGTCATCATTGTTCACGCATGTGCATTTCAGTCCACTCTCTTTGGCTGCCAGGTTACATCGATGTCATACAAACCTTTCTCATTATATTAACAGTGGTTGGACTTTTTCCAGACAGACCTCGTATAGGAGTTATATGGACCCAGGCAACCACTTCAGTCTGGATGCCCTTCCCACTGTGAAATTCTGGAGTCTTTTATTATTTAGGTTAAATCCAACTTTCTCCAAGAAGCAAAGGACAAAGCAAAAGGCTACCTCTACAAAGTCAGCTAGACAGAGCCATTGACCATTCAGAGCTTGCAGGTTAAGCAATCCTCATGCCTACAGGCCCTAAGAAGAGCATAGAAAGAAATGAAGCGGTAACTTATATACAAGGCCCACAACTTACGTGGCTTAGATGATAAGCAAGGAAAACAACAGATGCCTTTCATGGCATTGGAGGAGTGTTTGGGGGGCCCTGAGAAGCTTTTACAAGGTTATGGTATATTTCCATGAAGCATTTCTTGTTCTCTTATCCTTTGGAGATGGGTACACATCCACGCTTAGTAGGATTTTATCTTCCATTCATCATTACCTAATATACTTTAGATTTTTTAATAATCAGTTATTTTAATTCAATATGAAATGTTACTCATGACTCAACAAATAAGTAAATAAGAAGCACTGCTGGATATATATTTTTTTTCAGACTTCAGAATTAATTATGCATTTTGCTTTTCTTTGTTGACTAGGCTTTGCCGTCTTTCAATAAAGGAAAATTGAATAGATCACAAATTTGTATTGAGCCCAAAATGTAACCTAAATGGCTTCAACTTAAACACTCTTTGGGTCTAACATGTCCTCAAATAGCACAAAAATACAAGTGCGCTGCTTCCAGGTCTTTTCATTTCAAGTGTTATATAATGATGGAATTTACTTATGCTTCTCAGAGATCCCAGAATACTCTGTATAAGCAACGTGCACTATTCCAATTACAAAGAGACCTTTAGTGAGCGCAAGTTGAACATTCACATTTATACTTATTTTTGACTGATCCCAAATGTTGGCATCATGTAGTGCTTTATAATGGGATAACGACATCTGCTTTACAGGTGTGTTTTGAGGATTGAAGAAGATGGGTAGCATTTGACATGACTTTAATGTGTGCTACAGGCTGGCAGGAGGGATAGCGCCAGGGACCAGCGAGGGCTTTGACTGCCCGACACTTCCTAACTCAGCTGCTGTTATTCTGAGATTTGGAGACACAAGAGTTTCTGTATGGCTCCCTCTCAAATGACAAGAGTCTACTTGTGTTACAATCTTATACTATGCAATCTTCTAGGGAGGTAATTTTTCATTATCTATGAAAATTAAGATATAGAT
This sequence comes from Anoura caudifer, assembly GCA_004027475.1. Taxonomy (NCBI): domain Eukaryota; kingdom Metazoa; phylum Chordata; class Mammalia; order Chiroptera; family Phyllostomidae; genus Anoura; species Anoura caudifer. Next base: position 66,839 of record PVKU01008779.1, on the reverse strand, counting down.
CCCCTCTGACCAAACAAATCTGCTTCAGGTCATTCACGTCCTAGATCTATTCGCCCCTGTACCCAAAAACACTATGTTCAGACTCATTTGTAAGAGCAGCCAATAGCCCAGCGATAAGGGACAGGTTAAATAAGGTATGCCGCATTCAGTGTAGAGGAAAACACAGCCATGAAAAGAATGCATAGTTGATCTGAAACCAAGATAAACTGGTAACTGAAATGAGTGAGACACGCGACAGCACAGACAGGACGCCTCGTGGGTGTTTCAAAGTAAGCGGGGGCATGCCTGTAACACTCGTATGCGAACAGCCTGTCTCGGGGAGGATTCTCAAGAATGCGAGAAGAGGGGTTATCCATGGGCAGCGGATCTAGAGACCGGGATCTGGTGGAAAGCACAGCCGTTTTCACCACATGCCCTTTTGCACGGTTTGAATCATTTTTACCATGTTGAAGTATTACACTTTCCATTTTAGGACTAGACGATTTTTCCTATGTGATTAGGATCAACATCCACCAACTCTGCAGTGTGACTGGTAGCAAATACTTGCTTCCAGGCATGTCTTCTGGGTAAGTGTGATGTTGATGCATGGGCAATGGGCCAGGGAGTCTGGTTTTTCATAGACAACACACACAGACACACAGACACACACACATTTCAACTGAGTTGTGCACAATCCCTGGATAAGGTTGCTGGCTGATCTGATCAGTGATACTTTTGGGGTAAAGTGTGTCCTCCCGGAGGCAACTTGTAAGTAAGAAAGACAAAAACATTTCTCTGAAACAGACTGGTGAAGAATATATAGCTCAGAGGGTGAGCCAAGCCATATAACAAACCGTGTATAGCTAGCACATTAAATTTTTAATAATACACATTTGTTGTTATATTTTATCCCATAGACATTAGTGTAAAAACACTTAAGGAAAATGTCCATATTTTAAAACATAAGCTTGTTGCATAGCTTAACTCTCTAATTATACAAAAATGAATTATTAAATGAAAAATATAATTACACGTTTAAAATGTTACTGATAGCTCACACTAACAAAACAAACTGTGAATTATACTTTTTAGCATGTAATTCAGGCACCAGTTTTATAGATTTAATGTCCTTGAGGAATATCAGATGTCCTCAAGATTTGGAATCTGATTTAACTGAAAGATATAGGGAGAAACTTTGTAGCCAGGCAATTCTCCATCGGCTTCATATCTAAAAAGGATCAAAAGCATGCGTTATTCCAGCTAAGGTTAGCAATAATTTATGCTGAATAAATTATCTGCATTTAGCTTCTTGCAGCCAGGGGCACAGAAGAAGTTATTCAATGCAGAAGGCTGTGTACCCCAGCACGTACTAGCACGCTGGGGCCGAACCAGGCTGGGACTATAAAATTTGATCCCAGGCCCAGTTTGCTATTGGCTTGGTGCAAAGCCAGGTCTCTGGCTCAGCTGTGAGCAAAAGCACCTTTGCAGTCTCTTCCCACTCACCCTGTGTGACCTGCAATTGTGAAAGGCGGGAGGCATGCCTTAGAATTAAACGGGATAATAACGCAGCATTTAGAAATAAAAAAATGAACACAAAACAGATCAGGGGCATGTGCTCAAAAAGATGCTACTGCTAAGGTGACAAAATATAATTAATTCTCTAAACTAGAAGGGGTTCCAAATCTAGGGGGTGCTATAAATGGTGAGCCAAAAACCTTTACACAGAAGTGGTAGGCAGCCTAAAAAGAGTTCCAGAGAGATCTACCATGAGAATCTCCTCCTGGGAGCTGGAGTTACATGGGGACTGAGAGAAGGTGGGTCTGGCTCACTGTCCTTGTCATTGGAGAGAGCCCAGCCCATGCACTCCTTTCTGTGATTGACTCAAACAAAGGAGAGACCCTTATTAGGAACACGGCTTAAACTGTCGAAAAGGCAAATGCATTAGTATGTTCAGTCACCTTGCAAGCTAATGACTAGACTCTTTAGAGCATCAGGGATCATTATTTCAGCATATCATCAGTGAACTTTCCAGAAAAGCTAATTAAAGGATCCATTAAAATGCTTACCAGAAACTGAGGGTTTATCACAGAATCTTATTCGCATTTGAAGACTTTGCAAGATTTTCGCCTTGCCTGCTCCCACCACCTTTCATTCCCTTTCCTGTGATCTCTCAAGATGAACAAAATTAATTAGGGAGATTCTTATTTTCCTTTTATCATAATTTAGGTATCTCATTATTTCCCCCCTTCTCTAATACCAACCTGATGTGGCAAACCCAAAAGAATCAGAGGCTGACAAATTCTATCATTTTTAGGTCTTTCAATAGCCTTTAGTTGGTGTCCTCCAAAGTGGTGTACACACAAGCTGGGGACTGCATTAATCCAATAAAGTGTGGGAAGAAAATTCCTTATCCTTTGGTAATTTGTTTTATCTATGTCTTACAATAAATAAAACACATGAGGACAGTAATACTTACACATCATTTGCAAGTAAAAGTAAATAAGAATGAACGGGAAGTGTGGGCACAAAGAGATTTCACAGATACGGTGAGCTCTCCAGATGGCCCCCGGCTGGCTTGGAAAGCCCAAGCATCCGCTTAGGACCAGCGGCACATGCTGTTGACAACTGGTGTGGACAGCCTATTGCACACGCACCAAGCCACCTAAACTGCCCTGGAAACCCACTCCATGCCTGAAATGAATGGAAGGCCACTGGATTGCATACAGATTCAGAGTCATGTACTACTGAACCTGGATCGTTTCATATTCAGAGGTTTTAATGAATGAGCAAGTGAAATTGCTAAATAGACCCAGGGCAACACTTTCTCTGGACCTGGGAAAACCACAAAAAGTACAGTAGAAATAACACATAACCTGGAAGTTCAATTCACCGAATGTGCGGCACACAACCTAGCTTCCCTCTTTCCGCCAACAGTAAGATTCAAATTTACAGCATCTTAGCTTTTTAACTACCACATTTTGCCATGTATAACACACTCCCATGTATATGGCACACCCACGTTTTTGGTCCAAACTTTCAAGAAAAAAATCTTCCGCTTTACTTTTTAATTCAATTTTTTACTTATTTATATAGAGAAACAAAACTGATTATTATATTCCAGGGTATTGTTTTGCATATAGATATTGTTATTGCTTTCTACAGTTATACTCTTTGCATATAAGTATAAATAAAAGAATTTAAAACCTTTATATAGATACAAAATTAGTACTACCCGTGTATAATGTGCATCCTTATTTCTCCCTCAAAAATTTGGGCAAAAAGTGAGCATTATACATGCAAAATAGGTAATTCTTTTGGATTTTATTTAGTTATAAAATAATACATTACTACCATGAAAATAAAGAGAATCAACATCAAGGATCGTGAATCTCCAGGATGAAGAATCTACTGAGTAAAAGGTACTGGGGGTGTCATTAATAATATGACTATGTTTGCCCTGCTTCTGTGGGCCAATGGCAGGGAAGGATGGGCCTGGGCTCAGGGTGAATGCAGGTACCACCAGGGCAGGAGTCCATCAGTCTCCCGCAGGTTCCCAGCGCCCAGCTCAGGGACTAGCCACCAGGAGGTGTTCAGTGTGTGCTGGTTAGATGAAGAACCCTGTTGCTCCACAGGATGAACACAATCTCCTCTTTCTAAAAACAAGTTGCTGAAGAAATGAGAAGCAGGATAATTGGAGAGTCAAACAACCTATCTGAGATTCTCTTTCTTCACCCATTCCTTGAACAACCAGTTCTGGACCAGGCCCCATGCCAGGCATGAAGGGAACAAAAATGAATCCAGTGATAACATCCTGGGAGAGAGAAACAAGAAGGAGATGGTTCAAACACAGGGTGTGAGAGTCAACATGATAAACCTTGCTCCGCAGGCTAGCAGAGCTCAGAGGCAGAGAAGCCTTCCCGGAGGAGGTGATTTCTGGGCTGGTTGAACAAACATATTAGTAGTTTCCTCTGGGAAGAATGAGAAAGGAACATAATAAAAAGAACCTGCAATGCATTCATTCTTTAAAAAGAAAGACATCAAGATGTTCATTCAGAATGGTGAAATATGGGTGTTTGATTTTCGGAGCTAATGTTGTTAAACTTATTTGGATGGGAGGAATGGGAGGTAAGTGGGAGGTAGCCTAGCAATGAGCAATGAAAGATCATAGAGCAAAGGTACAGGCAAGAGAATTCAGGAAGTTCTGAGAAATGATGATAACCGCGTCTGCCCTGCTTGCCCCAGGATGATGTTAGCCCCATCAGGTTAAAAAAAGATAAAGAAAAATGTGAAAGTACTCATAAATCATACAGCTCTGTTTGTGAGTTTTTAACTCTTCAATCTAAGATTACATTTTCACCTTAGTTTTACTTACTTATATTTATTCTATTACATAATTAATGCAAGATGATTTCATGCAAGTCAAATTACTTTCCACCAGCTGTTTTGAGACCCAGGAGATATCAATGGCTATCACCTGTCTCATAATAAGTCAGGGCTGAAAGGGACAGGCACTGTCTATCACACAGTGGTAAACTTTGGGGGACCAGTAAGGCACCAGACATCAAATTCTCCATCAATGAATAACTCCTGATGGGCACACTTCTATGCCAGTCACCTCACAAAAGATCCTGGTGACTTCCAACAATGACAAAATTTTTCTGAATACTAAAAGTATTTCTGCTACCCTTAATCTTCGCATTCACTCTACTATCAACTATCAGTGGAAAATTGATTTCTGAGGCTTAGTCTATCTTATCTCGGAAGAAGTCAAAGGGAATCCCTATGGGTATAGATGGAAAGAACCATTCTTTGCACATTTTTGTATGTGATTTGGAAAGCCTAAGAAAACGGACAAATCACAAGAAAAAGAAATTTGTGTCCTGCAGAGTAAACTCAGTCCCTGGAAATTTCCCTGCAGGAAGTTGAAACTGACAGATAGAAACTAGCCCAGTTTCATAATATCACTTCACAAGCTCCCAGTGAAAAAACTGTTCTGAAAGTCTAGCTTTCTTCCTCACAAATATCATAAAATGACAGAACCGAAGGGGCATTAAAAGGTCATCTTCCCAGCCTCCTGCCTTGGGCAAAGCGGTGTCTCACCAGACAAGCGACAGCATGTACTGTTTTGTGGTGCTTTGTGTTTCTCAAATATCCGGAGACATTTCAGTTTCTCGTTGTTACTTGATAAGTATTCAATCAAGATTTTAGTCATGGAACTTTTAACAGACTCACTGGAGTTTAGACTCATTTTCTTTTGCTCAGTTCTCCACACACATTGAGTTGATGACTTGTATTGTGTGAATATCGTTTGACATACTCAAAAACAGTGACTGCCCTCTAGTTCCAGTACTATGGTAAACAAGATACTCTAGCCAAACTGTGAGCTACACATAACTAAAAATGCTTAGCGAAATCTAAAATCTATCTTTTAGCCTGAAGCCATTTGCTGATAAGAAAGTACGCAATACTCAGAAGCCAAAATCAGGTAAAAATATTTCCTCTGCTCTGCAAGTTCAGCTGCTGCTCCCGGCTTCCAGAAATATTCTCTAATACGCTGGCGTCTCCACTCACTTCTTACAGTGTTTGTGGGTTTACCCATTTTTATTCCTTTGCTGCCACATTAACTGGATTAGAGGAGGGAAAGGAGAGAAAGATGGGTGGCCGTTCTGCCATGTTTAGCCGGAGGAGGTGGAGTTGAACCTTGAACAGCCCAGGTGATAATGGGTGGCCATCACCCATTATATTCTCGGGGCCCATGACAAGAGGTTATTTGTTCAATGAATTAAATTCATGTAGTTTAATTCTTGACCAAAAATCATGTCCACCATTTATCTGTTAAGCACCTTGCATGTGCCAATACCTGGTCTAAACATATTACAGATAATATATTTCTTCAATTTAATCCTCTTGCTAGTGCTATAATGCAGATATCAGTCATGTTTACAGATGATAAGATTGTGGCTCAACTGAGCTAAGAGATTTAGTGACAGATATAAAACTAGCTAAAAGGTGACCCAGTATTCACATCGAAATCTCCCTCAAGCCAAAGACTTTGCTTGTTCCACTTGGCCACACCGCTCCCCACCAAAATCTAACACCAAGATGGAGTACCAGCAAGATACCTACGCATGGCCATGACATGAAAGGGCTTACATCCAGAAAACAGGGGCCAAACAGAGATGGATGCAAAAGATTATTTGGACCAAGATTAAATGTGTTGAGTGTTTATTTGAATTTGGCAGTTCAGAGTTGAAGGCTGCTTTTCTTTTTTTTTTTTTTTTAATTTTAATTGTTGTTCTTGTACAGTTTTCTATCTTTTACTCCCATCCCAGCCCACCACCCCAGCCCTCCCCTGCTTTCCAAAACTCCATAATTAATGTGTTACACAAGTCAGTTCTAACCACACTTTCAAACACATTATCTTGTGTAAGTCACTCAACAAAACGATCAGAAGTCTACTAAATGTGAATAAGTCAGGAATGAAGGGGTTTCAAGCAATATTTTTGTTGTCCAAGTATAATATATTTCAGAAAGATATTTGAGGAACTAATGTGACCAAAAACAGAGATGTCAAATACATACTGATCAACAGCGAATTAAGTATCCCCAACTGTAAGTATGATTCAACATCGTACATATTCCCCCGAAAAACATTTGGACTTGGAATTATCCATTAAACAACATATTCTCATTCCAAAACATATTGAAATACAAGCAGCTCTCACAACGCCTGCTTTTAGAATCACTGGATTTAGGCTTTGTTGAAATTACTGCACCCATGGCTTCAATTTCTTCTGCACACACAATTTGAGGCCCAAATTGTGAAACAAAAACAGAATTTTTCTCATGGCAAAGGATGCAATTAGATGCAACATATTTTGAAAACTGACTGTAGACGAGCTCTGTGCTAAACATTCCAGCACATTTAAAGCTGAACAAGGCATGTTTCCAAACACCGAGGAGGAAACAAACACGTGCAGCATGAGACAAAGCAGCCGTGGGCAGCACTGCCCTGGGTACAGACACGTATGTAGGCACATCCAGAGAAGAGGGAGGTGCCGGAGCCTAGTAGATGAGGGATACAGGAGCTGGCCTTGGACGCATGGGGCATCTCGGGCAGCAGGAGTGAGGCTAAGGGACATTCTAGGGGAGGGGTCACAGCGCACAGACTCCTGAACTGGAAGAAGGGAGCGAGTCACACCAGGGTATCAGACATACATGGCTGGGAGCATGTTAGTATCCTAGGTCTGCCATACCAAATTGTCACAAACTTAGCAGCTTAAAATGGCAGAAATTTATTTTTGCATAGTTCTAGAAGCCAGAAGTCCAAAACTAAGGTGTAGGAGGATTGCTTCCCCCCAGAGATTCCATGTGAGAATCTAGTTCACGCCTTTCTCCAAGCTTCTGTGGCTGCAGCAGTCCCTGGCATTCCTTGGCTCGTGGCTGCACCACTCCAATCTCTGTCCCCACCCTCATACAGCCTTCATCTCTCTTTGCTTCTGTTTTCCCTCCCTTTCCCTCCCTTTCCCTTCCTTTCCCTTCCCTTCTTTTTCTCTCCCCCTTCTCTCCTCTTCCTTGGACATCCTTGGACTTAGGACCTGCTCAAATCCAGAATAATCTCATCTCAACATCTGTACCTTTTCAAAGACCCTTATTCCAATAAAACACATTCTGAAGTTCATGGAAGACATATTTAGGGGGAATACAACTCATGCCTTTACAAGGTATCCCTTACATCAATGTATAATTTAAAAAATCAATTTTCCTTGTACTTATATTTGGTCATAAATTGAATCAAAAAATACCCACCTGAAAAATTTAAAAACATGTATTCATAAAGACATGTACCCCTATGTTCATTGCAGCACTATTCACAGTGGCCAAGACATGGAAACAACTGAAGTATCCTTTGATGGATTATTGGACAAAGAACATGGGGTCCCTATGTACGATGGAATACTACTCAGCCATAAGGAAAGAGGAAATACTATTCATGACAACATGGATGGATCTTGAGAATATTATGTTAAGTGAAATAAGTCAGTCACAAAAAGCCAAGAACTGTATGATTTCATTCATATGTGGGATATAAAACTGAAAACAACAAGTGAACAAACAAGACAAACAGACAAAGAAATTATAAACTCAGAGAGCAATATGGTAGTTACCAGAGGGAAGGTGGGGTCTGGGGATAGGAAAGGGTGGAGGGGCTCAAAAACATAGTGACGGAAGATGATTTGACTTTGGGTCGGGGGCACACAATGCAATATACAAATGACGTGTTATCACAGGACTGCACGCTTAAAACCTACATAACTTTACCAGCCAATGCCACCCTCATATGTGTAATTTAAAAACATGCAAGCAATACATTCTTGAAGACAACTTGATTACTGTTTTTCCGAATTTAATTTTTAACTAGTTGGCAGGGCTTTGAGCTGAGAGCCACGTCCAGGTGACCGATTACTGAGGCAGGCTTTCCCAGCCCCACCTCCCCCCACGTGAGAGGAATGCCAGCCATCTGGTATCACTGCATTCACAGCTGCCCCAGAAATTGGCCGTGAGTAATGCAGCCCCGCGCAACCCTTCACCTCCTGTACGAAGAGGAGGGCTGATCTCCATATTTGAAAAATGCCCTTCAAAATCCTAAGCAACAGACATGAATCAAAAAAAGCATTGTAAAAGTCAGGGAAGAAAATAAAGTCTAAACTGATCCAGAATCTGCTTCATGCACAGAAACATTTAGAAGCTGAGCCTTAACAATGAGTTTTGTAGGGCATTTCATAATTGCCTTAATTATTGGATTAGAGGTGCAATTTGACGCTCTTTGGGTACTGGGTAAAGAAGCTGGTAATAGTATAAAATGATGGACAGGCCTTCGGGCCCCTGTACTTGTTTTCTGATGCTGTGATTTAAGTGTGAAATTGATCTGAAGTCTGTACGGGTCTTCCATCAAGTACGCTCAAATGTAAGCAATGCCATTTCATTGGCACTAATTCAGTACAAAATACCCTTTTGGTGTGCAAAACTCAAATGCATCTCTTAGACTAGAGAGTCCAATGTGTGTCATGCTATAATCATAGCGATTCTAAACTAATTTAACACCCTGAAGAAGTTAATTAACATCATTAAAAAGTGCATCCAGTCAAGTGTAACATGTGACCCAAATAAATAATTGAATGAACTTTCCTACACCAGGGGTGACATGTTCCAAGGCTGTCCTCTCTCATCAGACCTGGTCCACAATTGTTTGAAACATCTGACACCAACCACATTAGATGAGCTTCATGAAGGTGTAAACCTACATGGCAGCCTAATAAACAACTTAAGTTTCATGGCTGACATTGATTTATACATCTTCTAAAGAGATGGTGCATGAAATGATCAGAACAGTCAATAATGCAGGCAAAATGTATGGGCTTGAGATAAGAGAGCCGAAAACAAAATCAATGCCTTCCAGCTATTAACGGCATGCAGCAGAGTTCATAATAGATGGCATTAAACTTGAACAAGTTGCATCATTCAAATACCTCAGAGAAACTGTCACCCCGACAGTAATTGCAAGAATAGTACTCACAGAAATGAGTATATATGGCTTTAGCTTGCTCACTAAAGGCATTCTACCAACTAAAAGCTATTTACATGAGTTGTTTGGGGTACATTCTTATTGTAAAAATTTTAAAGGAGTTCACTAAGCATACCAATAAGTATATTAAGTGCAGAAAATTTAGATAATGAAGGAAGTCAATATATTACTATGAACCATCACACACAAAATAGATGCACAAAGGGCAAAGCAATCAGCTGCAAATGGATGATTTTTTTTCCTTTAAAAAGAATGAAATTGACTGGAATTAAGTATTGCTGTCTTGTAATCAACACAGTTATTTTCAAGCCCTAGTAAAGTATTTGGCACAGCCGAGTGGGAGAGTACATGGGCCTGGAGATCAGATCGCCCTGTGTTTGATTCACACCTTTACCACCTATTAGCTTTTCATTTAACCTCTCTGGGCCTCTGTTTATTCATCTGTAAAATGAGATTAATTATAAGTACCTTGCAGTGCTGTTGTGAGAATGTAATAACAGATGTTGGAGTCATCCCTGAACTGTTTCTATCTGTCTTGTTTGAACTTGTTTGTCCTTATACCAAATTTCTTGGAGACTAGTAAATTAGCAGAAGCATTGCAAAACCAAGTCAGTCCTTAACAATCTCTGTTTATTATGAAAATCATTATATTGGGATCCACAGCAGTTAAATGGGAGCAGCAAATGGGCGAAGTGCTCCCTGGCCGTCTACATGCATTCTAGAGAACGATGAGCTGACAGCATCCCTCTTGCACAGATTTCGCTCTCCACTTCTTCTTCCTCTATCCATTATCCAGGTAAAAGAGGATTCACATAGTCCTAGTGCACATTTTCCATTCAACCTTGAAGTGATTTCAAGTATCAGAGGGTCTTTTCGAATCCCAGGCCAGCTGCCCACATCATGATGTGCTTTGCACATCAGGAGCACTGGTCCCCGTCCACCAGGAGTGCCACAACTCCAAACGCGGCTGCACCATTTTGAATCTCTACAGCTTTTTTAATATTTTTTTTAGGAAGCATGCATTGGTGGGGAGTCACATGGCACATTTCTAATGGCAACTGGTAATTTCGATCGCACAGTTGTATGATCACCTTCTCCCTGCACGTGAGCCCTAGACGACTGTTGGAGCATGTACGCATTTTGTTGGAATACTGTCTGTGAGAAATGATCATGTGTTAGGAATGCAAATGACTGTGTCTCGGGGCATCAGGGCTGAAACATCAGCTCTGGGCAGGAAAGTGCCCGTGGCCCTCACCCTGTGGCCATTATTCAGGAACGGAAAGAAAACACAGCCTCAGCTGTAGCTGAGAGGTGAGTCTGCAGCAACCAGAGGCTAGGAAGCACACTGCTGCGCCTGCGTCCCCCCCACAGAAACTCCCCACCGAAGCACAAGTGTGTCTGTGGAGCTCCACAGAGAGCCAGCTGTGGCTATTGTCACCTGCCCGGGCTCTGGTGGGATCAGCCCGTGAGAGTAATTTATTGTCTACCAACCCACCAAGAAAAGGCTGCAGGGAGATGCCAATTAGGGGTTCCTATCTCCTGAGCACCCATGGGTGACACAGCAGTCACATTGGGAAATGATGGTCACTGAAATGCCCCAAAATGCCATATTTTGCCATGTATAATGTGTACTTTTTGCCCAGATTTTTGAGGGAAAATAAGGATGCACATTATTATACATGGGTGGTACTAATTCCATGTCTGTGTAAATGTTTTTAATTCTTTTATTTATGCTTATGCATTAAAGGCATACCTCTAGAAAGCAATGACAATATCCATGTACAAAATAATACCCTCAAATACAACAATCAGTTTTGTTTCTATATGTGAATAAATAAATAATTGAACTAAAAAGTAAAAGATTTTCTTCCTGAAAATCTGGGTCAAAATATGAGTGCACATTATACATGGCAAAAATACACTCATAACACCATTAAAAACATAAAACTAAATCACTGGTTTGACCATTTGGGTTGACTCTTTAAATCAACTCAGGGGGTTTTAAAAAAAAGAGTATGGGGGTATGTTTAATAATCTCAGATCTCTCTCTGAAACAACATCAGGTGTAAAAGGAAAAAACCATACGAGAACTTTTGGCCCTCATGGGGCAGAGAGGGGTGGCCCGGTCCCCAGGGCAGGTTTCATACCCATCATCGCCCTCTCTGCTCCAGCCACCCTGGGTCCTCTAGGGAGTTGTATTATTCTTGTCCCCAAAGACATTACTGTCTCGTTGGGAAAGCAATAATAACATGCATTCACTGACAGAGTTCTGTGAGAGAATAGGTAGGGTTGCCATGTGAAAGTGGACGATAGGAACTCAAATTCTGCAGCACGTGAGAGAAAGGAGAGGCTGCCGGCACTCAAACTGCAGGGCCATCCCAACCAGGCTGCCATGTGTGTCGGTCTGCTCACTTCTGTGCCGGAATGCTACCCTTGTGACCTTGACCGTGTCACTCCCAGCCATGTATGGGTGCTCTGGCTCCCAGCTCCGGAGCCCCTCATGAGGATGGTTGAAGTTTTTCCTCCTCGCTGGAGCCATCCCAGGTGCTCAGGACGCACAGTGCCCGCACCCACCCTTCCGTAGACCATCGCCCCATACCTGTAAACATCTGCAGAGCCTTTGTGTATAGCTGATATTGAGGAGAAAAGCAGTTCGGGACCTTCCAGCACTGTAATAGCAGAAACTGGTTTGCCCTTCTTTGCACAAACTGTTCAACCCACTCATTATCCTTCTAATAAAGCTCACTTAAAGTTATCAGAGATGTTCATAAGGTCTCAGTTGCAAAGTCATTCACTGATACCCTGTTTACACTGGTGAAAATTTTAAAATATTCTAAATGTCCAACAATGGAGAATGCTTATAATGGAATATAATGCAGCCATCGAATATGGCATTATAAATAAATATTTATGAGCATAGAAGTATACTTACCATAAAATGGGAAAAACACAGAATACTATACACAGACACACACATAACCTAAAATTTACATATAAACTATTACTGTTTATATATAAATCCTATCATTTATATACATATAAAATTACACATAACAGGATCTATTTGTGTTTATATGCATAAAAACTGTCTACCATTGGTGAAGTGCATTCCTGTTTTTACTTTATTGCTTTGGTATTGTTTAGATTTTACCTTGATAAAGAAAGCCACCCAAAGATGTTTATAATGACTATTCCCACAAAACTAAAATTTTCCTTTTTATTATGAAATATTTTACACCCACAAATGAGTTTATACAATAACATAGTAAATACCTAAGTACCTCCCACCAAGTTTGCACAAGTCTATTTTTGGACAACTTTGCTTTCAGCACAGGGGAACAAAAGTAGGTCACAGTGCTGAAATGCTATGTGGGTTTACACTCCAATAACGAGAGGTTTCTTTTTGACACGCTTACATTCAGTTTTTACCTGCCTAGGCTACCTCTAAAAAACACCTGGTCTCCCAGCCTCTGCACCAGTAATAGTAACATAATGCAGGACAAAGAACCATGATTTTTCCCTGTTCAAGAGCCATTATCTTCCGGGGCGGTGAGCTGGCTGCCGGGCTGGGCCGAAGCCTGCACACCGCTCACCTCCTGATTTACTTAAATCATTTTGCTTCTATCAACTACAGCAAATGGGGACACTTACAGGTAACAACTGACAATTTGAACAGAAAATACAGAGAAAAGCTGTGCAAAGCAAGTGGCTCAGATTATAGCTGTTGACTTCTAATATTATTTGATAGATGAGGCCACTACAATTATTTCCTGCTCATGGGTTCCATTACTGGAACAATAAGCACACAAAATAAGGGCAATTTCCCAAACAATGTGTAGGACCACTTAACTTTCTCAAGAGCCATTTCTGCAAGTGAAGTCCTCCTTGTAAAAGACACAAAGATAATGTTCTGGAAACTTGACACAAGCATTTAGCTCATACCACATTAACTGCCTTTTGTTATTCCTGCCATGCTCTAGTTAAGGCCAAATTGGATATTTTTAACTTAAACGTTTGTTTTAAAATGCAGTCATGGAGTCTCCCATTTTCCCTTAAAATAAAAGGGAAAAAAATAGCTCTGACAAAAATCTGAAAACCCCTCAACCAGTGAAAGAGTGAAACAGTTTCCACCTTAATTTTTTCATGAATCTTCCTTGCAACTAGCTACCCCAAAATTATTAGAACAGTTTTCATTCTCAAAAAAAATTACTTTTGTGGTTTAACCTTACGTTACTATTTAAAGATCAAAAAGAAAGTCTGTAAAGGAAGAAAAAAGCAATGGATTTTGAAAGACAAAACTAAAAAATAAGGTGCCTGAGCAGCAAACTGAATTATTGCATTGGTGTTAACCATTCGGTTTGCATTTCAAATTTGGATCGAACCATTGGGTGGAATGAGTTTTGGAAATGTTAGAATTGCACTGGGAATTACACTCATCTCCCACACCCACCTCCTTCTCCACCTGGGAGAGTGGAAATGGAAGGAGGAACTCCATGGAGATAAGAAAATATTTAAATCACAAAAACACAGGGTGACCCCCGGCTGACTGTCTTACTGATGGCTAAATCCCCCTCAAGGTGATGGTAGAAAGTGGGAGGGGCAGCCAGCAGTAGCAGGCTCATCCAGAGAGACTGGCCTTTATCTTCTAGACAGTTTCCACGTGTATAAACGTAAATATTGTTTCATTTTCTAAGTAAAATCCCCCTGATTTATTTCTCTCTTTATTCATGTTGCTTTGATGCATTTCCAAGCCAAAACACGGGAAAATCTAAAAAGCATACAGAAAATTGGACTCCTTTGCTTCCCTTTTCTCTTTTGTCTCCACTTTTCCAGTGATGATAAGCAGCTGACCAGGCTGAAGGACTGGCCGGGCTGTCGCTCCCTTGACGGATGCTGCAGATCAATTCTCACAGGCGCCTCTCCACAAGATGCCAAGTCCCCTAGAATCTGGGTCACTGAGAGCACCAGCACTTGGAACTGGTCAAAAGCACGCTCCTCTTCAATAATAACTCGAGAGAGATGGTTAAGTCTGTACGGTTTAATTATAACATTCAGGGGGGGTTTTATTATTATTCTTTCTCAGCTCCCCAAGTCTTTTAAGTCTCTTTTAAAAGGGTCTCCACACAAAAGGCAACTCCATCCTGGAGAGAAAGAAACTCAGACTTGGCCACACCACTTCCACTTGGGCATTGATTAGATGTCTTTTTTTTTTTTTTTTTTAACAAATTCAAAGAGAAAGGGGACATGATTTAAAACTAAAATAGAACCAGGCACATTGTACAAAGGATTATTTCAAGTAATTCTCCTTGAAACTATAACAAAGGAATGTTTCCTGGAGATTAAATGGACTGTCAGGTAATCAGAAAAGTTCTTTTAGGTTTTTCCTCGGGAAGAAAAAGAGCACTTTGGATGGATTTTGTTCCTGGCATTTTGTGACACTTTACAGCTTATTCCCTGGTGCCACACCGATTTATTTTATTATTCATGAGCTCCATGAAGGAAGGAACGATCTTAGAGGTCCCCAGCTGGACCACACTAATAGATCCTCTTCCTATCTTCCATCTACTGTTACTTTAATATGGATAAGATTGTTTTATTAATGAGAGCAAATGGGTTTCCTGAATATCAGCCTCTCTTTTGGTCACTCTGGAACCTGAAATACTTGATTAATAGATTTTCAACTTTTTGAGTACCCACACTATTTTTGACACTGTACTTGAAAAAAAAAAAATGGGACATAGATGAACAAAAGCTGTACCTCCAGGAAGCTACATTCTAATGAAACAAGACTGGCCTCCATTACTAATTGATGACACTACAGTCAACTATCAATTATTCATGTAGAGATTATCCATGACACACTTTGTAGAGCATCCATTGTGAATTTCTAAATCCCAAGCTTTCCTGTATCTCAACTATAGAGATTTAGGGGATATAATGCGAAATGCCCCAACCTCCTACAGATCTGTCTTTATTCAGTCAGCAGGTACGGTACAATGCTAGGCACTGCAGAAAAAGATGAATTGGATGTACGTAAGGGGTAACAGATTCTCACAGGTAGGAGTAGCTAATTCTACTGGTGGAAAGAAACAGGAAAGGGTTTCAATGGGACAATGACTCGTGATTTGGGTATTGAAAATTGAGTGGGTGTTGAGGGATGGAGAAAATAAGAAGGCATTGCAACACAAGAGTATAAGCAGAGGCAAAGAATTGTGAAATTCCATGGTACACTATGAGATTTCATGTTGTTTAGTGTGACCATGAGTTGGCAGGTGGCCAGGGGGCAATGCAGTAACTGACAAGAGAAAGGCCTGAAAAGATAAGCAGAGAAGTGGCCTCACCAGGGCCTGTACCCACTCAGTATATGGCTTCAGTAATAAAGTAGTTGGGTGTCATCACTAGGATTGGAAATAATGGAGGAGACGCATTTTCCGGAGAAAGATAATGATCTCACTTTCAGACATTTCTCCACCATAGTGCTGAGAGCCACGAATACATTGTAACTGCTAATATTAGTATCCATACATGCTCTCAGGCTAAATCAGCTACAACCCACAGGTTGTTCTCTCGCACACCTCCATTCCACAAGATAGGTCTCCCATAAGCTGTGTGGTTTCTTTAGCCTAAATGTGAATGTGTGTGCTAATTCAGAGAGGAAAAAAAGTATCCAGAAATCAAAGGTTGGTTATTTCTATTGCCCAACCTCATTTTCTTTTAATTTCATATAGTACTTATTCTTCTGACTTACTTTGGATGGGCAGACACTACATAGGCTATATGGGAGACAACCTCTCAGATCCAAAGAAAACAGCATCAAAGTTTGCTCACATTGATCACAGAGGGAAAATGGCACAGAAATGCCACTAGGAAGATCATAGATTCATTCATTGATTCATGCATTCATTCATTCAACACGTATATACTCAGGACTTACTATGTGCCAGGCCAGTGAACAAGGAATCCCATTAGGATCCTGCCCCCATGGAGCTTACACCCTAGAGGGGTGGACAGACATCAGACATCAGTGTTTGTTGCGGCGAGTGAAGAAAAGGAAATGTAATGAGAAGCCTGGGGTCGATGACAGCCTTACACAGATGGTCAGAAAAGGTACCACAAGTAGTCACTATTGGAGTGAGAACTAGGAAGGAAGGAAGGAAGGAAGGAAGGAAGGAAGGAAGGAAGGAAGGAAGGAAGGAAGGAAGGAAGGAAGGAAGGAAGGAAGGAGAAGGGAAGAAAGGAAAGGAAAGGAAAGGAAAGGAAAGGAAAGGAAAGGAAAGGAAAGGAAAGGAAAGGAAAGGAAAGGAAAGGAAAGAAAAGAGAAGGAAAGAAAAGAGAAGGAAAGAAAAGAAAGAGAGAGAGAGAGAAAGGAAGACAAAAACCATGCAGGCCAAGATTGGAGGAACACATTCCAAAAAAGAACAGTGGAGGAACTAGGCGTCCTGGTGTAGTCAAGAAATAGGAGAAACTGCTCTGTGGCTGTAGCAGCACCGGAGACAGACCTGTGGGGACGTAGGCCAAGCAGATTATGGAGAGACATGAGCAAGAGCTTCAGCCACACTGGGGTCAAGCCCCAGGTTCAGCCCTAATTAGAAACTTCAGTCGTGCAACTTAAATTCTCAAAAGCTCTTTTTCCACATCTATCAAAATAATAGTAGTAATATGTTTACCATTTGACGAGAAGAATGAGATAAACTACGCAAAGTGCCTGACCACACAGAAAGAGCCTAATAAATCTTAGTTCTGACCTTGCATCTTTTTCTGCTTTTAATAGCAATCAAGGAAGCCAGTGCGGGTTGTGCAGGTAAAAAGTATGAGCCTTTTCTGATCCAAATATGTGAGGTCTTCCTTCCTGCAGCTCCTGATTCCCGGAGCTGACCTTCAGAACACCCTCTTCTAGGAATCCTACCAGCCAGAGGTCAACGTTGCCGAGATAGATCAGGTGATGTGATGGTGAAAAATGTTCCTGTGTGAGCCAAGAGACCTTCAAATTAATTTCCTGTGCAACCCTGGCATTTGTAAGCCAAGGTCTCACAAATTAAAAATAAAACAGTAGCTAACTCTGCAAGATAAATGCTTTTTAAAATCAACAATTACTTTGAGGTCCTTAGAGAAAGATGCATTAAAATGCGGGTTATTTTGCTTGATCATCACCTGACTTCTGAGGGGTGGGGATCCAAAGGGACAGCAGGGAATATGGAATATTTCTGACTTGCCAACTCCCCCCAACCCAGCTACCCTAACGGCAGACTGAGTCATTTCTGAGATCTTCTTTAAGACCACCCTCCTCCTTGGTCATCTCCTCCTCATCTTTCCATCTTCTCTACATCCTCAGAAGCCCCAATGAGGTCTGGCCATGCCCTGTGCCTTTCACCCCTTCTGGTTTTAGCTTCCCCTCTCCAAATGAGAGGCATCTCCTTTTCTCCATGACTAACACCTGCAATTCCATCCCTTCTCACCACACACAACAGATTCACCCAAGGGCCAGACATCAGTGTGTCCAGGTTCTCCTGCTGCTGGCATTCGCCTGGGTATCCCTGCTAAAAGGGATGGGGGGAAAACAATCACCACTCACTGAGTGGGCTGCAATGAGTGGGCCAATTGTTTGCTGACTTCTTTTAAACACTGGATAAAAATTAAAAAACAAGTGGGGTTGACCTATGTACAACCTTTGTCTCCATTTTCATAAATATGCAAGCATCGGTGTTACTTTAATATTTGCTCAATAAAAAGACCCATGTGGGACTTATACAGAATTAGTTGTTCTGCATGAAATCACTTCAAAAAGTGTCAATAGTGGACTGAAGGGTGGCCCCAAAAGAAACACATTCACGTCCTACTCCCCAGAGCCTGTGAATGTTTCTTCATTTGGAAAAAGAGTCTTTGCAAACATAATTAAGATAAAGATCATGAGATGAGAAGGTCACCCTGCGTTATCTCAGTGGGCCCTAAATCCAGTGACTAACGTCCTCCTAAGAGTGAGGCAGAGGGAGATTACACAGCGGCAGAAGGAGAGGCGATGTGTCGCTGGAGGCAGAGGCTGGAGTGATGGGGCCATGAGCCAAGGACACCCACAGCCACTAAAATCTAGACGAGGCGTGAAATGGATCCTCCCAGAGAGGATACAGCCCTGCCGGCACCTTAATTTTGAATTTCTGGCCTCCAGAACCATGAAAGAATAATTTTCTGGTTTTTTTAAGGCTCATAATTTATAATAACTTATTACAGTAACTGATGCATGGTGTTTCAGTGAGGCATCTAACATACCGTGATTTCTTGTGGATGAGGATTTTCTGTAATGGCTTCTCCCATCAGTGGACACCTAAATGTGGCCTTCAAAACTACAGACTCTAGTATCAAAACCCAAATGTCCATGTTCTGACAAAAGAACAGGGTGCAGAAGACCTAAGGAAGAAGTCATGGGGATGTACATGTGTTTTAAATCTCAGGCACAGAAACACTGACAAATTGGCCATTTGGAGACCTAGAGATTAACTCATTAAATGCTCGCACATTTTAACACCTTTGGGAAGATCTTTCTAAAGTGAGCCTCCACCTTTCCTGCCAATTAGAGACTAAACGGAATATAATCAAACATTTCCTAGAGAAGACTGAACAAATTGAAAATAAATATCCATTATATGATACGCCATGGATGTGGCTCCATAGGTACAGATGTTCATGGGGTAAATGATTCCTTTCCTTTCTCCCAACATTTCACTGCCACAGGTCTCTAAGCTATTAATTAACTGACAGTGATATCTTCAAGGGTGATTGAACTAAAGCACAACTCTCTCCTCCCCCTCACACACACATACACACACACACACTCACTCACTCACTCACTCACTCCCTCCCTTCATTCCATGGTCAGTCACTGGGAATCCCAGAAAACCAGTCAGTGAGAAGGCAGTGCTGAGGAGTGCAGGGCATTCTGATGGTCAAAGTCTCAGCTGTCAAGTAGGGTAGATAAGAGCAGATAAAGAAACAGTCTCAGTCAGTCATTACTGCTTTTCATCTGCGAGGTTGATTTGGTCCACCTCAGAAGAGGAATGAAGTAGAGGAGGGGTGTTCTGGACAGAGGCCTGTGTCCCCTAACATCAGTCTGAGAGAGGCACAGCCAACCCTTAGCTATGGCCCTGAAAGAGGATTCGAATAGCTCACATGAGACAGAGAGGAGCCCGTGCAGCCTCCGGTCCGTGGACAAAACCAGGGTGTGGGACACCATGTGAGGAGGAATAAAGGGGCGGGGGGGGGACACCAATGTGCAGACCCGCAGAGGATCCACCCCTGGGGCGCTCGGCAGAAGAGGAATGCTCTGAAAATGGTCAACTGAAGGATCCTGGAATATTTTAGAAAAAAACTTTACACTAAGAGAATACAAATAAAACAGGAGTACAATAACGAGTGATGCCGACAAGAGGAATCTTAGCACTTAGAACAGAATAAAATAAACAGAACAAAAGCCAATGGAGGTGAGAGGAGAAAGGGTACCTTCTCATGAAAGGGAGGAGAGAGCAGAGCACCTGGCACCGCTGACCGCAGCACTGACAGCAGCAGGTCGGATGATGCTTCTGAAACTTCAAGGGGAGCCGCAAACACTGGAAGAACTGTGAGCAAAACCTGTTTTCTGCAGTGTTTGCTGAGTGCCAGCTGCGATGTCAGGTACTGTACTGGTTACGCATGAACCGCAGAGTTACGAACCTCCCAAAATTGCAAGGGATGAAAACATAATTTATATCCCAAATATAAAAACCAAAGAAAGGAGCAAGAAAGCACAAAATAACTTAATACACTGCATATAACAATAAATTCACAGGGATTAAATTCTCTAATGAGCTAAAACTGGCAGGTTAAGGAAGATGAGGAAAGGGAGGAAAGGAGGGGGAGAGAGAGAGAGAGAGAGAGAGAGAGAGAGAGAGAGAAAGGTAATATAAATCAGAATGTTTTCCAAAAAGAGCTAAGAATAGGGAAAGAAATATCAGGCAAAGTTAAAAAATAGATAAAAGCAGGATCCCCAATATTAATATCATGTGACAAAATTGAAGGGATATAAAATTACCAACAATTTTTGAAAGAACAGTTCCATTTCTAATAATTCATCATAAGTAAATTATTACAGATACATTCAAAGAGACAGCTGCAATAATGCTCATTGCTACCTCTTTATAATAAAGAAAAATTGAAAATAACAGTTACTAATGATTAATTGAATAAAATATTGTATGCCCACAAAACAAAATACAATGTAGCTATTAAAATGTTTTACAAGCATATTTGGTGGCTCAAGGAAATGCTTATATTTTACAATGAATTAAAAACAGGTTCCTCATCAGCCTGTTACATGACCTGATCTTTTCTTTTAAAAAATTGTCTATTCATTACACCAAAAAAACGCAATCACAGCAAATGACATGCATTCTTTGATCCCTCTTTCCTCGCTGCATTTTCTTTTTCCTTCTCTGTCTGTTCCCTATCCTTTTGTCAGCAAATAATTTTAAGGTAGCCTACATCTAAATACTTTTAAACTAAATACTGTCTGTATTTGTTCATGAGATAAAATAACACAGAAAGTGAAAGGAAAAGAAATTTGCCTCTTGACCCACTGCTCTCCTCCAATCAGGACCATCCAAGGGGCCTCCGCTGGAGACACACCTGGCCGTGAACCTGGATCCGTTCTTCTCCCTGATTCCACATCTGCAAGCCCTGTTGCTTCTTCCCCCAGGATGTCTGGGGTTTGTTCCTGCATCACCAAACCACCCACATCCACCACCTCCGTCTCCTCCCTATGCTGCGCCTGACGCCTCTAACTCCACTTTCTCCACCCCTCACCTCCAATCCTGCAATCTTGGTGCTCTTCAAAAGGAAATCATGTCTCCCCCTTGCCTAGACCCCTCCAAATGTCATCAGGCCCCAGTAACCAGGCCTCTCCTAACTTCCATCTTCCTTGCCCCTTTCCCTGTCACTCACTGGACTCCAGCAACCTGCACCCCACTCCGCCACACCCAGCTCTCAGCTCTGCAGATGCGTCTCAGGTCTTCACCTGTGGGCTGCTCCTCATTCTGTTCTCTCATCGAATGTCACTTCCACCCGGGACGTTCTCTGATATGGCAGTCTCGTACACTCTCCCCTAATCATTCTGTCTAAAAACACTTCGTTGTTTTTCTTCACAGCATTTATCACACTCTATTACTGATCTAGTTGATTATTTGAGGAATATTTGTTTCCCCCGTAGACTTTGAGTTTTCTACAGATAAGGTCTTGCCTTTTCTACTTCAGTGAATACCCAGCACTTAGTGTAGGACCTGGCACAAAAATAAAAGCAGTACTGATAAAATTTATATAGCACTTCCTATACACCAAACAGGTTTTGAGTACTTTACATTAACCCATTTAATCCTCACAACAGCCCTGTGATGTAATCGCTATTATTTTCAGCTTACAGTGGAGGAAACTGAGGCACAGGGAACTTGGTATTTGTTAAAGGCCTTAATGAGCCTAGATTTGAAGCCAAGACATCTGACTTCAAACTTCATCCGATGAAGTTTGCTGCCCCTCATAGTATATGCTCAATACATATGATTCAATAAACCCTTCTACCATAAGGAACCACTTTTATTCCAGTTTTCTTTCCATGCATGGATGGGAGGGTAGTATCACTTTCTCAAAATCGGGGTCACATTCTGTGTGCAACTTTTACTTCCACTATGTAACTAACACTACAGGAGTATTCCATGGAGCCATACTGTTTCATTGTACAAATCTATCTGACTTTATTGAATCATTCCCTTATCTAGTCAGCAGTTAGAGGTGTGTTATTCAGTTCCGGCTGCTGTAACAGGAGACACACCACAGGCTGTGTGGTTTATAAAGAACGGAAATTCAGGTCTTAGCGTTTAGGAGGCGAGAGGCTGGAGGTCAGGGAGCCAGCACAGTGAGTTCTGGTGAGAGCTCTTCCAGGTTGGCGATGGCCGTTTTCTCTTTGTTTCCTCCCAGGAGGGAGAGTGTAAGAGAGCTCTCCAGAGTCTCTTTTATAAGGGCACTAATACCATTCAAGGGGGCTTCACCCTCGTAAAAATTCAACATATGTAATGGGTCTGGCCCAAATAAAGCCCATTTTTATCACAAAATCATTTATTACAAACTCATAAGCATGTCATTCTGTAACATAACAATATCAAACTCAAGCACACCATAGGACATTTTAGGTGAGATGTTCACATTAAACCTGTATATTATCACACCCACGCTCTTACCCTACCAACCACACTTGAGCAGGCAGTACTTCTGCCGGACCCTGTATTTTGGGAGTAAACAAACATTCAGTCCTTAAAAGGGAGTTTCATTCAATTTATTGTTATTTTAAATGCCTCTATAATGACATTCTTGAACATAAATATTGTCAAGTGCCTTGTGATAAATTCCATGAAGTAATTTTAAAAATATGCACATGGAGGATTTTGAAGCACATTGACTGTCATGCCCAAAGGTGGAGGGGACCCATATCCCCACAGCAATGCCAAATGAGGCCACATAGTCATCTAAAACCATGCTAGGTACATGACTGCTCCCAAAGATACCCATGGGAACGAAGTGTATTGTAGCATATTTGGGGTATCTCCAAACTTAGGCCCTGATTTAGGTGCGATTAGAACTGATGTACATTTCCTTGCCTGATTGGTGGAAGGAGATGATAGCATCAGAGTTGACATAAGGAACTCATTCTATCCCAGCATCTGAATAGGACTTAGGCTATTGCTAATTATAAACACTACCGTAGGGGAAGGATTATTAATTGAGATTTAAAATGAAATTCAGGTTTTTAATTATATTCCAAAATATGATATTACTCTTTTCTTTTCCATGTAAAAACACCAAGCAAAACATACATTTTTACCACCTGCTGCTAGTTTAATATTATTTCCAAAATTAAACAGCATAAAAAAAAGGATTCCCAGAATAGAGACCCAAACAGAAAAACAAGCTCTCTATGTAGGCTAGACTACAATAATAACACTAACAGGAAGGTGTGATCAGTCTACATTGAGAGGGTCTCCTTGCTTGTTTTTCTCTGGTATTTCTATGCTTCTGCAAACAACTTGTGGGATGTTCCTTGATTTCAGTTAAGAAACTGCATCGTTTTATTGCATTAAATTCCCGATGGACCCCAATGAGCCCTTGGAGCTGACAGGACAGATAGCTCATCTCCGCATTGGATTATGACACCAGAGTAAGGTGTAAGAAAAACACCTAAATCCAATATATCCCATTAAGAGGGATACTATAAACCCACAAACAGAGCAAATTGGAACATATTTAATTAAAAAAGAAGTAACCTAAAAAGTTAATAATGCAACCACTTAAAATAAACATAAAAGAAAAAACAGAGATGGAAAGCCATGAAAAGGTCATACCCATTGTAAAACACATTGCCTATTTAAATAATGGTTGCACACATGAAACTTCACTGATGAGAATTTTCCAGGACTAGATTGTAAATACTAAGTTATTTGTGTGATGAGAAGAAACTTACAATACATATGGACCTTACCTATATCTATAACCTAGGGTTTATAAACAGCAAAACCTTGATACTGAGACATCTCCTGAATTTTTAGAAGCACTGAAGTATGTTATTTTAAATGTGCACACATGCAGGGACGAGCTCTAGCACTTCTTGAATTACACCATGGCCTCTCATTCAACTGCTTTCTCCCAAAGGCAGCCCCTTGCAAGTGGGTTCTACAAACAAGAGGGGACAGGGTGCTCAGCCCCCTGCCACAACCAGTTCAACAACCCTCAGGTTGACTCCATAGAACCTAGTTAAAAAGCCATTTATCTGGTCCAGCACTTTCACTGTATAACTGAAGGAAGAGAGAGAGAGAGAGAGAGAGAGAGGTCCAGTGACTTGCACAGAGTTGTGCAGGTAGAGCCAGCATGAGAAGTCAGTGGCTCTAAGTCCTTGCTAAGAGTTTCCCCTATAATGCAACTCTGCTTACAAAGGTACTTATTCCTATCTTGCTTCAGTTCCTAGTTCCTCCTATTATGAATATGTAAAGGTACCTAATTTATGGGTGCTTTTAAAAAGTATTTTAAATAGAAGTCTATTTTGAAAAAAATATGAATATGCATGACAAATTTTTTGAGTCTCATACATTCCTGGGACCATCTATCTTGGCACCTCATGAAAAGATGCCTTAACAAGAAGCCACAGAAACTATGCAGAGGAGGAAACTGTGGAGCGCAGGGAGGCTCACCTCTCAGATCCAGCCTATTTTAGTGTCCGCAGTTGTCAACCTAGATACTGGGGAGGTTCACCCCTTAAAGAAATAAATTAAGACTTTCTTCTAAAAGTAGATGGCAAAGGCAGTAAAGTAACATCTTCAACATGCTGAGAGAAAAGTGACAACCAAGAAATTGATACTTATCCAAAGTATCATTTAAAAGCAAAGACAACATAGAGACACTTGAAGGCATATAAAGATGAAGGGAATATACCAGCCAAGGACCTTGTTTAAAAAAAAAAAAAAGGAATCAGCAAGAAAAATATGACCACAGAAGATGTAGAATTTGGGACAAATATGGCTATTAAAATAGCAACTAATAACTCTAAACTATAGTAACAGTCAACAGTTGATAAGAATATACATTAAGACCCTGATGTCACAAGACTTCTGGCCAAGATTTCTGGCCAAGATGGAGGCATAGGTAAGCACACTGTGCCTCCTCACACAACCAAAAGTAGGACAATAGCAAACTTAAAAACAAAAAAAAAAAAAAACAAAAAAAAAAACAGAACTGCCAGGAAATCAAACTGTATCAAAGTCCAAAAACCAAGGAGTTAAACAAGAAACATTCATCCAGACCAGTAGGAGAGGTGGAGACTCACAACAAGGCAGTGGCTGGTGGACTGAGTGGTCCCACATTTGCATGCAGATAAACCAGGAGGAACAACTGGGGAGCAAGACAAACCACACAACCAAGTGTTCCAGCATGGGGAAATAAAGCCTCAAAACCTCTGACTGGAAAAAACCTGTGAGGGTTACGGCATCAGGAGAAACTCCCAGCCTCACAGAAGAGTTTCTTGGAGAGACCCACAGGGTCCTAGAACGTACACAAACCCACCCACCTAGAAATTAGCACCAGAAGGGCTCAATTTGCTTGTGGGTACCCCCGGAAGTGACTGAAAGCCAGCAGAGAGCGGAGCAAGTGCCACTGTTCCTTCTAGGATCCCTCCCCCACTGATAGCGTCACAACACAGTGATGTGGGTTGCCCTGCCCTGGTGAACACCTAAGGCTCTGCCCCTTACTACATAACAGGTGTACCAAGATGAAAAAAAAATGGCCCAAATAAAAGAACAGATCAAAGCTCCAGAAAAAAATACAACTAAGTGACAAAGAGCTAGCCAACCTATCAGATGCACAGTTCAAAACACTGGTAATCACGATGCTCACAGAACTGGTTGAATATGGTCGAAAAATAAAGGAAAAAATGAAGGCTATCAAAAGTGAAATGAAGGAAAATGTATAGGGAATCAACAGTGACAAGAAGGCAACTGGGACTCAAATCAATGGTTTGGAGCAGAAGGAAGAAATAAACATTCAACCAGAACAGAATGAAGAAATAAGAATTTGAAAAATGAGGAGAGGCTGAGGAACCTCCAGGACAAGTTTAAACATCCCAGCACCTGAATCATAGGGGTGCCAGAAGGATAAGAGGAAGAGAAAGAAATTGAAAACTTATTTGAAAACATAATGAAGGAGAACTTCCCCAATCTAGCAAAGAAAATAGACTTCCAGGAAGTCCAGGAAGCTCAGAGAGTCTCAAAAAAGTAGGACCCAAAGAAGCACACACCAAGGCACATCATAATTACATTACCCAAGGTTAAAGATAAGGAGAAAATCTTAAAAGCAGCAAGAGAAAAGGAGACAATTACCCACAAAGGAGTTCCCATAAGACTGTCAGCTGATTTCTCAAAAGAAACCTTGCAGGCAAGAAGGGGCTAGAAAGATGTATTCAAAGTCATGAAAGGCAAGGACCTACATGCAAGATTACTCTATCCAGAAAAGCTATCATTTAGAATGGAAGGACAGATAGAGTGCTTCCCAGATAAGGTCAAGTTAAAGGAGTGCATCATCACCAAGCCATTATTATATGAAATGTTAAAGGGACCTATCTAAGAAAAAGAAGATCAAAAATATGAAGAGCAAAATGACAACAAACACACAACTATTTACAAACGAACCTAAAAAAAAAAAAAAAACTAAAATGAACTAGGCAAACACAGAACAGGAACAGAATCACAGAAATGGAGATCACATGGAGGGTTATCAGCAGGGGAGTGGGAGGGGGATAGTGGGGGGAAGGTACAGGGAATAAATAGCATAAATGGTAGGTAGAAAATAGAGGGAGGTTAAGAACAGTAGAGGAGATATAGAAGCCAAAGAACTTACATGTACAACCCATGGACATGAACTAAAGGGGGGGGGGGAATGCAGGTGAGAGGGGGTGTGCAGGGTGGAGGGGAATAAAGAGGGGGAAATGGGACAACTGTAATAACATAATCAATAAAATATATTTTTAAAAAAACAATTTTTAAAAAAGACCCTGATGTCACTAGAAGAAGGAAATGCTGAATAATAACTATAGACTTTGTTTTTTTAAAAAAATAAAATAGTATAGTTCAGTACCTTTCAGATTAAGAGCAACCTAAAAGTACCTTTGCATCTTCTAAATCACCTGAAGAAAATGAAATATTAAAAACTATTAATACAACAAAAATCAAGGAAGAGAAAAAGGAGGCAAAACAGTGAACAGGAAATATAAAATATGATGGTAGAAATAAGTTCAAATATAGAAGTAATCACACTGATTGTAAGTGAATTAAGCTCATCAATTAAAAAGGTTTAATTGGTCTTTTTAATCCAGCCATATGCTGCTTAAAAGAGACATATCTAGAACAAAACCACACAGAAGAATAAAAATGAAGGGCTGGAAAACATATAGCCTTTAAATACTAGACAAAATAGTTATAGAAATATTAATACCAAATAGATTTAAAGTCCAAAAAGCATTAAGACAGTATATAATAATAAAATGACATAGTCCAACAGGAAGATAACAAGTATGAAAGTATTATACTTGTCATAGCTTTAAAATATATTTATCAATATATTGATAAAATATTGATAAATATATAATTATAAAGGGAAGTTAGTACTAGTTAGACCATGAGAACCCCACATCACAAAAGACTGTATCATCTTTTCATGAACACATGGAACATTTACAAATACTGGCATGGCACCTGGATTTCACAGAACTTAGATCATACATGTCATCTCTGATCATGATATAATTAAATTAGAAATCAACATGGCAAAGTAGCAAAAAAATAACAAAAGCATGTATTTAGGTACCTTAAAATGAACTCTTAAATAAAACCTGAATTACAGAAAAATTATTAAATATTAAAACATGATGTGAATGAAGCTAAATCACTATTCAGAGATGACTTTATAGCATTTAAACTCATTAATAGAAAATAGAAAGATTAAATAAATGTTCAACTTAAGAATCTAGAAAAATAACTGAAAAATAAATCTAGAAAAAGGGAAAGCAGGAAAAACTAAAATTGTAATAAAGAAACAGAAATACAGAAAATAATAGAAAGAATAAATAAAATCCAAAGCTGATTCTTGAAACAAAACTAATAAGTAGACAGATTTTTAGGAAGTCTGATCAAAAATAAAAGGTAATAAAAAGAGGGACAAAAATATACAGTAGATGTTAAACATCATAAGAGAATGCTGTGAACATTATATAATAATCTGAAAGCTTAAAAGAAATAAATATGTATTAGAAAAATATAAATTTCTAAAACTGACTCAAGAGGCAAGAGAAAAGATATATAAACAAATAATCATTGGAGAAATTGAATTCATAACCAAAAGACACTGGAGCAGAATATTTTACAGGTGAATTTACTCCAACCTTCAAGGAACAAAGAAACAGACAAAAATCCGCCTTATTATCCAGGCAGGTTCTGAAAACAGAAAAGCGAAGCAAATTACCTAAACCATTTTATGTAGTTGATGAAATCAGAACACAAAAAAACTGGGTAAGTCAGTAAAAGGAAAGTTATATAAATGGAAACAAATAGAAAAACTAAACAAAACACCAAAAAACTAATTTCAGCAGTATACAAAATAAGTATTAAAAGTAATTGTTAATCATTTTAAAACATCATGTCCAAGTAGATTTATCCAAGAATTAAAAGATGGCTCCATATCAGATAATTCTTTAATATACTCATCATCTGAAAAACTATTAATATATACCATCTTAAGGGATTTAGTTCTGCCCAATCATGTGGTAGTTCTATTTCAAATGCTTTGAGGAACTTTCATACTGTTTTCCGTAGTGACTGTGCCAGTTTACTTAAGGGATTTTAAAAGAAAAACCACCACCTCAACAGATGCAGACAAAGAAAAGTGACAAAACTCAATGCTAATCATTGATTAGCATGCCTAGCAAACTAACAGTAAATGGCTTGTCTTTCTAACAAAGGCTTTTATTAGGAAGTTGCATAAGAATCATCCCTAATAGTAAGACTTTAGGAGCATTCACATTAAAATCTACAATTCTTGTTACACAAATTACTATCACCCCTTCCATCCAATATGTTATGGAGAGCCTAAAACTTCAGTAACGCAAGAGACTATAAATTTTGAAAATAAAAAATACAAAACAGTTATTCACAGATGATAAGACTTTGTCCCTAGAAACACCAAAGAATCTGCAAATAAATAATTAAAATGAAATGTTTTTAGAAAAGTTCTTGGACACAAAGATCAGCATGAAAAATTAATAATATTTATTTATGCTAGTCATATCCAACTTGAAATGTAATGGGAAAAACCATTCCAAATATCAGTGAATATTTCCTAGGCATTTCTAGGGGTAAACCTATCAAAAAAATGCTAGAGGTCCCTATGCAGAAAATTACAAATATTCATTGAAGGATTAAGAGAAAACATGATGAACTGTAAGATCAAATACTTGAATTATTTGTATTATTCGCAAATAAATCTAAAAATTCAAAATAAAAGTCCCAAGCAGGGTTTACCATGGAACACTACAGAAAATCCTCACGTTGGTCTTTATGGAAAACCAAAGGCCTAGCAGAGGCAAGAGTGTTCTGAAGCATAATTAAGGTAGAGGACTCCAAGAAAAATTATTATATGTCAATAATATCAAGAATTAGTATAAAGCTATAGTAACCAGGAGACGGGGGTATGGATAGACAAATGATCCCATTGAAAAGAATAAAGCATCTAGATAAACAAACGTTCCTACGTGGAAACCGAGTATGTGGGAAGAGGGGCTGCAGAGATCAATGGGGAGAAGTTGACTGGCCAGTAAGAGGTGCTGGGATAATTGATTACAACTTGGCAGGAGGAGTAGATCTCTACCTCATACCAGACACAAAGTTCAATTCAAGGTGATTAAACATCTAATACAGCAAGCAAACCCCTAGAGGTTTTAGAATAAAATACACAAATAGACATGCATAGATACAAGAGAATGTCTTAGACAAGATAAAAAAAAATACAAAACAGAAAAGAATAAAATAAAAAATTGATAAATCTGATTTTATCAAAATACAAACTTTTGTTCAATAAAAAACCATGATAAAACTAAAAGGCAAGCCATGGATTAAAAGAAAATATTTGCTTCATATAATTGACAAATGATTAGGAACCAAGAAATACAAATAACTCCTACAAATCAAGAAAACAAACAAAAAAAAGACAACCTAATAAGATACAAGGAATGGGAAATGAGCAAAAAATATGAATATGTAATTCACAGAAGAAGAAAACCAAAAGACCAATAAACGTGTGTAATTATATCAAACTCCCTAGTAATCAGGGAGATACAAATTAAAATAACAATGAGATATTATTTCACTCACTTCAAAATGGCAAACATTTTATAGTCTAATACACAAAACTGGTGATAGAGGATGTCAGAAGACAGGACTCTTGTAGTCAACTAGTGGGAATGCAAATTCTTACCAACCTTTGAAGAGCAATTTGAAGGTATCCACGCCGTGATGGAGCAATCCTCCGCCACCGCAGCTGTGCCCTGAGACAGTAGTTCTCAAACTTTACGTCAGAAGCTCTTTACGTTCTTAAAAATTATGGAGGACCCCAAAGAGCTTTTATTTATGTAGGTTACATCTATAAACATTTATAATATTAGAATATAAAAATGAGAAATTTCAGAATACTTATTAGTTTTAATATAACAATAATATACTTATTACATTAAGATAACATTTCTGTGAATAGCTATATTCTCTAAAACCAAAATATTAGTGAGATGATTTGCAAATCTCTTTACTATATGGTTTAAACATAGCTGGATTCTCAGATCTGCTTCTGTATTTAGCCTGTTAAGTTATGTGTTGTTTTGGTTAAAGAAAAGAAGACCCATGCAAAATTTTGTAACATCATGGACTGATCATTTGGAAAACACCTATGTACTGAGTTATACGGGTCTTCCAAATGTCAACACACTTCATTTTACAATATCAAAAAATAATGTTCTTTGTTAACCTTACTACTGATCCATCAGAAAAAAGTCTTTATGTATTAAGAAATGTCAAGTTCACGGCGGCAATTTTTTCCAAAATTCTAAGTTTGCTTGAAAACTCAAATTTTATCTTTAAAAACAAACACTGCCACGACTTTTGTTTGAAGCGGAAGGCTCGCTCCATTCATTTGCGAGAAAGTGTCTGCCAGGCGCCCGCTAGTTGATCTGTCAGTAGTGTGTAGCCATGATGTGTCTGTCCGTCATGCTTTCAAGTCAAAATGTGTTTCACGAGCAAGCAGCTCGGTCAGCGTACAACTCAACCACTGGGAGGGTGCAGCAAAAGTGCTCTGTGCACACACTCCCCACTGGGCACCCAGAATCTTCAGACATCTGTTCAAGAGTTGAGATTAAATAAAAGGAGTAATGTTATTAAACATTTAAATGATTTTATTAAGCACTTAGTGCTTCACCAAGGACATTCTTAAATGAATGGCTGTGTCCTATCAGGTAGGGCGTGGCAGTGAAGCAGGCAAGGACTGCCGGCACTGGTTTGCCCACCACTCTGACTCACGCCAGGGCTGCAATGGTTTCTCCAAACGCTGTTTTCCCCGTCAGGGCAAATATCCGCACAGTGAAAAGACTCATAACATCTCAGTACCATTATGAAAATAGTTTCTACCTTGAAGACCCCCAGAGTTTCCATGAACCACACTTTGAGAATCACTGCCCTAGAGAAACTCTTACACGTAGGCAGAAACGGGCGTAATAGTTACACATTGTAAAACAAAAAAGTGGAAATAACCCAAATGTCCATCAACAGGAGAATGCATAAGTAAAATTGTGTACAGTCATTCAATGGACCGCTAGACAGCAATTAATGCTGAATGAACTAAAGCTGTATCCATCAACACAAATAATTCTCAATGTGAGCAAAAAAACAGTTTGCAGAAGAATAAGTACAGTATTATGCCGCCAATAAAAAGTTTAAATTTTGAAACTACTATGCTAAATATTATCACATAGTTTATGATTATACTATAGTGAAAGTACAAAAACATGTATGAACATGATAAATATTAAATTCAGGATAATAGTTTAGGGAGGAAAAGAGGTAAGATTAAGGAGGGATTTCCAAGGAAGTTCACTTGCATTAGGTTGTATGTAACTAAAAAATACATCTGAAGAGTATGGCTTCATGTTAAGACTTAATAAAGATGTGTGTTCAGTATATATGTATTCTTTACATTAACCCCTATTTGTGTGTCTTTGAAATCTCTCCTAATTTAAAAAACAATTTTTTAAATAAATTAATTCTAGGTTTATGAACTTTTTGAAGTTTTTTAAACAATATTTTATGGTTGTTCAATTACAGTTATCCCCATTTTGCCCCATTACTCTCGCCTTCCCTACCCACATCCACCTTCCACATTCAATCCTCCCCCCAACCGTCTTCTTTGTCCATGGGTCCTTTATACATGTTCCTGGACTTGACCCTTCTCCTTCTTTCCCCCATTGTCCCCTTCCCCTCTCCCCTCTGGCCACTGTCAGTTTGTTCTTTATTTCCATGTCTCTGGTTCTATTTGGCTCACTTTTTGCTTTGTTGATTAGGTTCCACTTACAGGTGAGATCATACGGTATTTGTCTTTCACCACCTGGCTTATTTCACTTAGCATAATGCTCCCCAGTTCTATCCGTGCTGTCCTGAAGGTTAGGAGCTCCTTCTTTCTCTCTGCTGCATAGTATTCCATTGTGTAAATGTACCACAGTTTCTTGATCCACTCATTTACTGATGGGTACTTAAGATGTTTCCAGCATTTGGCTATTGTAAATTGTGCTGCTATGAACATTGGGGTGCATGGGTTCTTTTGGATTGGTGTCTCAGGATTCTTAGGGTATAATCCCAGGAGTGGAATTACTGGGTCAAAAGGCAGTTCCATTTTTAATTTTTTTGAGGAAATTCCATAGTGGCTGCACCAGTCTGCTTTCCCACCAACAGTGCACTAGGGTTCCCTTTTCTCCACACCCTCGCCAGCACTAGTTATTTATTGATTTGGTTATGATGGCCATTCTGACTGGTGTGAAGTAGTATCTCATTGTGGTTTTAATTTGCATCTCTCTGATGGCTAGTGATGCTGAGCATCCTTTCATATGTCTCTGGGCCCTCTGTATGTGCTCCTTGGAGAAGTGTCTGTTCAGGTCCTTCATCCATTTTTTAATTGTTTACCTTCCTGGTGTAGAGTTGTGTGAGTTCTTTATATACTTTGGAGATCAAACCCTTATTCATGCTATTACTTGCAAATATGTTTTCCATACTGTTGGTTCCCTTTTCATCTTGCTGATGTTTTCTTTAGCCGTGCAGAAGCTTTTTATTTTGATGAAGTCCCATTTGTTTATTCTTTCCTTTATATCCCTTCTTCTAGGGGACATACCAGTGAAAATATTATTGCTGTGTGGAATATCTGAAATCTTCCTGCCTATGTTCTCCTCTAGGACTTTTATGGTCATGACTTATATTTAAGTCTTTTAACCATCTTGAGTTCATTTTTTACATATGGTGTAAGTTGGTGGTCTATTTTCTTTTTTTTTTTTTTTTTTTTTTTTTTTTTTTTTTTTTTTTTTTTTTTTTTTTTTTTTTTTTTTTTTTTTTTTTTTTTTTTTTTTTTTTTTTTTTTTTTTTGCATGTAGCTGTCCAGATCTCCCAACACTATTTGTTGAAGAGGCTATTTTTACTCCACTTTATTCTCCTGCCCCCTTTGTCAAATATTAATTGACCATAGAAACATGGGTTTATTTCTGGGCTCTCTATTCTGTTCCATTGATCTATGTGTCTGTTCTTACACCAGTACCAGACTGTTTTGATTACAGTGGACTTGTAATATAGTTTGATACCAGATATTGTGATCCCTCTTACAGAGCATCCTCTCTGCTTTTAAAATAGCCATCAATAAATATAAAATTTGATTAAATTGATGTTCCTTAAATTTGCATGCAGAGAAGAGTTTAAATGTTTTAAATGTACAATTTATATTGGCAAAGAAAATGACAACAGACATTTCTCCACATCACAAGACAACTCTGCATAGCCAAGGAGAAACACCCTTAGGACAATTACCAACATTTTACACTATTCCATTATTTATCCCAGCCCATAGCCTGCTTGACTATTTGTGAAATTCACTATGATTAATTCACATTAATGATTTGAAAGGGGGAAAAAAGCATTTTGCAAGGGGCAATGGGTGAGGGAGCAGGGAGAAGGGAGAGGTGTCATGTGTGGAAGGAGGACCTGATGGTGGAGTGTGTAAACCATCATGCCGTGCTCAAGCCCTGAAAATCCACAAAACTATTCATAGGAATTAATCTCCTTTCATTTTGTAATTTAAATTCAGTGAACTTCAATCTTCAGTATAAAGTCTAAACTCTCTTCTAATTAAGAAACTTTTGCATATTGATTTGCCACACATATTATGTTTTATTCTTTAAAAAGATTGTATTATATTCCTTAAATACTATTAATGACTTCTTGATTAACCAAGGAAAGAATAAGCAACCCTTCTGATTCTCTTTCTTATCATTCCATCTATTCCCTATTTCATTATTAATAGGACAGTTCCCAGAATATGGGCAGAAAAGGGGGAAGGAAGTTAAACATAATTATAGGAATTTTACTAAGGAGTTTGACATCAGTAGAAGTTGAAGCTATTAGATATTTTAATTTTATGGTAACATATCGATTTTATGTATTTATTCTGTTTTACACTATCGCAGCAATTAATTGATAGTTAATTATGGTACTAAGTATTCCTTCATAATTACAAACACCCTAGATATTATTCCTCACGAAAACCTCATATTAAAGGTGGAATATTTAAGATGTGGATCAGATGGTGAGGCACTCTATAACCTGGCTCCAGCCAAAACACCCTAGATACTGCGGTGTTTCTTCCCTGTTAGTTATACTCCAGTCCCATCAGCATGCTTCTCATCCACAGTAACTCAAGAAGAAACAGGGCAAATGAGATTGTGGGGGAGGGCTGCACTGGATATAATGGGAAGATGTATATTAAAAAGTAATTGTCAAGGTAACAGGATATTTAAAGTGACTCTTGCTGGACTCAAAGCTAAGGACAAAGATAAGTCATACACATACATGTGCACAGAACTGAAATTGGACCAGGTAAGTCCTCAGGGCTCATTAAGAATCAGCCAACCTAGTTTTCACAAAATAAAAATAAAAGGCTAGTGCGACTAGAGAAGGCTCCAAAGAAATGAATGATCCAGCTGGGTTGAGACCAAAATGATGCATTCTCTGTGAGTAGTAAAGGGGGCTCCAAGAGGCTGTCTCGTTGATGTTGGGTTTGTCCCCAAAAGGGGAACTGGCATCTCCTTAGCCTGGTTGGGCATCTGCCTATGTGGGGAGCTTGCTGATCTGCCCTCCATGGGGTTTGGAGAGGAGAGGAGAGGAGGGGAAGGAATTGGAGAGACACCAAACAGCAAGGCAGGAAGGGGAACCATGCAGAGAAGCAATCTGTTCTCCACCAGTTGGTGCAGCAAAGACGCAGGGCTCTTCCTTGCCTGGCACCAGCGCAGGGGTCATACTTGTGCTGTGCTGCAGACGGACCACGCAAGGGCTGGCCTGGCCAGCCCAGCAACTTCCACTTTCAGCCAGAGGCCATGGGGCACTCCACAGGAGCAGAATCTGGCAGCGGGTTCGAGAAAGAAGGACCTCATATAAGATCTGCAGGGTAGGGATGAAGCCCTCGGAAAAATTCATACCCCAGGAGAAAACGCACAGTGTTATTTTGTTTTGTTTTTAATGAAGCCAGTGTTAGCCAGTGGCCGCAGCAGAGCCCAGAGAGAAACCCCAGCTGGGGTCAGAGACCCAGGATGACATTTGTCAACTCACCCGTCTCCTTCTCCCACCCCCAACCCAGAGGAGATGAGCCCAGGGGATGGGGGCGGCGGGGGGGGGGGGGGGGTTCCGGCAGGCAGTGAAAAAGGAGGGGCCCTTACAACTCTCCACTGAAAACCCTCAGTCTGATCTGAAGTGATGGGGTGGGGATGGGAGGATTAGGTGGGAGAGAGGAAGGAAGAACATGCTTTCAACAGAACTGGTGTGGATTTTTAACAACCAAAGGGATCAGATATTAAAAAAAAAAAAAAAAAAATGTGCCTGAGATGGAATTAAGGGATAGAACTGGAAGAATAAAAGAAAATCATTGATTAAGGTAATAACTGAAATAAAACAAAAAAATCAAATCATGTTTTTTTCATACCCTTACCAAGTTCAGACTATGTAATAAACTGATTGCATAGGTTGGCTGAGTGCAGGGAAATAAGCCAGAATGATGTGTGAGAAGGTAGGAGGGGTCAGTTCAAGGAAAAGAAGTGCAGGATGAGGAGGAATTTGTAAGGCAAAGTGGAGGAGTGGTGGGGCGGGGGTGGAAGCGAGGAGAGAGGAAGCCAGGAAGCAGGGCAGGGAGGAAGGAGAAGCAGCAGCCACTCCAAGGCACCAGGCACCGCGGGGAAGAGGCTGCTACGTAGCACTGATGCAATCAGAGGGACCACATCAGACAGATCGGCCATCTGTTTGCTCGTTTCTCCGTTTCTGTACTCTTCTGCACCCCTGTACCACCTCCAACCTTAAAAAGAAGAAACTACTCTCAATGCCAGTTTTTGAAACAAGGCTGAGTTGGAGTGAGAAAGTGTTATGATTCAAAGCACAAACTCTACAGCCAAAATGCCTGAGTCCAAGTCCTGGCTCTTCCACACAGCAGCTGGGTGCTCAGTCTCCTCATCTGTAAAACGGGGATAACAATACTATCTTCCACTTCGGGTGACTCGAAGGATGAAATGAGGAAGCTAGAATAATGCCTGTCATTTAGCAAAAGTGCAGTAAATGCCATCAAACGATTCACTAGGCTAATGAACATGAATGTCCTCTAAAAACTTAAGTCACAGGAGTCTAAGGCACTATCATGATTGAGTTTTGATTCTATCTACTATCACAAGGCACGTGTCTCACGGCAGCACATTTTCTGAAGGAAAGCATTCAGTGTTCCCACAAAGGTGTCACACAAAACTCAGATGGCTCAGAGAACTGCTTTGAGAAAACTTCCAATTTACCTGACAAGAAAAGTATTCACATAATCATTTTAAATATTTTCAATATATGAAACATAATCAAACACATAGATACATATATAATAGCCAATAACTTAGAGCTGGTGCAAATAATGCATTCTGAATAAGTGTACATAGTGAATATCATCCACAAATGGCCTTTCGTGTTAACATTTTATGGCTAACCTGGTATCAGTTACTTGAATTATAACCAAGCACATAGTAGGTGCTTGATACATCTTTGTGGAGGATGATGATGACATAAATTCTGTATATTCAAGGAGGGTTTTTCCCCCTCAATGAATGATTTCTTTCAAACTGGTGTCTAAGTGTGTTTACCTGCTACATGAGTCCAATTTTGTACCGGACCACACTGAATCGCTGTCATGAGCACCCTAAGGACAGAATCATCATTTACTTTCTCGTTAAAAATAAAACTGTGCCATAAATTTTGAGCAAATCCAATACACAAATACATATTTTGGGTGATTCAATGCCACTCTATCCAATTCCAATGCCACCATATTAGAAAGGCAGCCGAGTGCCCTCGTTCACGTACACGTGCAATACCTGCACGTTGTCTCGCATCCATTTTCTTTTTTCCTTAAATGGCAGAAACTGAAACCTGCTAATCAATGCTTTCTTCCACCACTCTCAAGGAAAAGTGTGGAGCCTGCAATTCAAGTGTCACCAAGCCACCGTCACTTTATGGTGCCCTACTGCCTCCTTTAGGCACTCAGCCTCAGTGACTTGGAATCAGCCCCAGGAAGCCCTGCCTCTCGGACAACTGGAAACAACAGGAGTGAAATTAAAAGCTTAATAGCAAAAGTGTACATTTGTAACCTACCTACTGCAGACACAACCTCTTGCCATTTGTTACACGTTTAAGTATGATGTCTTATAAAAATGATATGGCCCAGTCTAAAAAAAAATGGAGAGGGGACCCAGAATAAGAGAACTTCAAAGTGATATGCAGGCCATGTCTATAAGATTGCAGGAGGGAGGGAGGGAGAGAGGAGGAAGAAAGGGAAGGAGACAGAGGCAGAGAAGGATAGGGAGAGGAGAGATGATGGATGGATGATGGATGGATAGATAGATGGATGGATGTAGGTAGACAGATGTAGCTAGATGCATAGATAGATAGACAGATATGATAGATAGCATACAGATATATTTTTAGATGGAATTAACAGATGTGGGCACCAGGCTAAGAGAGGAATCAAAAGCCCAATTGTATTACAAGTCAACTCAAAAGTATTCACTGACTCAGTTTTGGGGTCAGAGGAACATCCAGATAATATTAACAATAACATCCATTTATTTACTACCGTTCACTCCACCGCAGATACTAGGCTCAGCACCTCACCGATGGGCTTGGTATGGACCATGCCATCACTCCTCAGAACCTTTCCAACTACACAGAAAGTCCAAGCACCTCCGAGGGAAGGGAGTCACTCAGAGGCATGAGCTGACACACCGTGGTAAATGGGGTTCAGGGGACAAGTTCCAAACTTCTCTCAAGAAAGACATTAGGGCCTCGTGAGTAGAAGGGTTGGAATTGTGCCAATATTGCACGGGTACACAACAGTCCATGCTGGCAGAATCAATGGTGCGTACCCAGGGAATGTTGGGACCATTTCTCTGCACACTCCTTGACTGACAAGATACCTAATTTCAAAAACAGTACTATGAGTTTAGAAAATGTTTTGGTGATATTTTATATTATTAATCACAAAACATCTATACCTATATGTGAGAGTGGTAACATACACATATGCCAGCAATGTAATGATTCAGGTGACGGACAACACCGATGCACAGAGTGTCATCCTCCCAGGGTGCTGGCCGATGACAGAGCAGAGATCTGTCCAGAGATTCTGCATCCTGGTTGGGACACCTTGATCACTCTGAGCCTTGGCTTTCTTCCTCTGGAAAATGAGGGGAGCAGTACTGCTCTCATAAAGCTACTTTCAAGATTAAATAAGATAACATTAGGTTGAGTCATAGAAAAGTGCTTACACTCAACCGTTTCTGACCTACAAAAATGCCAGTTTCCTGTGGTTCATCCCATTACATGCAAAGCACTTGGTGGTCTGATGCATAGTAAGGGCCTGTTCCATAGCA
Organism: Anoura caudifer; assembly: GCA_004027475.1. NCBI lineage: Eukaryota > Metazoa > Chordata > Mammalia > Chiroptera > Phyllostomidae > Anoura > Anoura caudifer. The sequence continues at coordinate 27,429 of PVKU01008779.1, read as the reverse complement.
GCAGGATAAGGGAGGAGTGGCTGGTTTCGTGGATTCTTGGCAATAACTCCATGGTTCCCCCTCCCCCTGCCCACCCAAGAATCCATGGCCATTAATAGAGAACAGGGAGCCAGAGAATCAGTTAGAAAAGACTTGTTACAATTGGTTTTGTAACCATAGGTGAAACTTTGGGTCAGGTAAAAAGCTGAAGTGGATCAAAAAACTGTGGTACATTTACACAATGGAATACTATGCAGCAGAAAGAAGGAAGGAGCTCCTACCCTTTACTGTAGCATAGATGGAACCGGAGAGCATTATGCTAAGCGAAATAAGCCAGGTGGTGAAAGACAAATACCGCATGATCTCACCTATCCGTGGAACCTAATCAACAAAACAAACAAGCAAGCAAAATGGAACCAGAGACATGGAAATAAAGAACAAACTGACAGTGACCAGAAGGGAGTGGGGAGAGGGTGTAGGGGGGAAAGAAGGGGAAGGGTCAAGTCAAGGAACATGTATAAAGGACCCATGGACAAAGTCAATGGTGGGGAAAAGGGATTGAATGCTAGAGGTGGGAATGGGTAGGGCAGGGGAGAGTAATGAGGGGGAAATAAGGACAACTGTAACTGAACAATAAAAATTTTTTTAGGTTGAAGTGGTTAGCAGGAGGTTCAAGAGTTAAGTGAATGCATTACCTGGGTCATCCCTGCCTTGTGGATGTGTACCAAGGGTGGGCATTACCAGTGAAGCACATTTCTACTGCACATGAAACTGTAGTGGATGGAGGAGGACTGAAGGGGATGCAAATACAGGAACCAAGGTGCAGGCCACTCTGTATTGGGTCACATGGGGAAAGCCAGGGAAAAACAGAAGCCAAAGGTTCCACAGCCTGCAGAGTTTAGGCAGGACACACTCCCAGCATGCTCTTGCCAGTGATGAGATCTGTCCTTTCCTCCCTCGCAGCAAAAAACTGATGCTTGGTGGATCACCAGAGAATTCCATTCCGGAGAGTAAATTAGGGGAGTGAGAAAGATGCAGGCAGGCAGGAGAGCCAGCAGCTTCACTCCAGCCTAGTGCCTGAGGTAGGTTCTATTCCATCTTATTCCACTTTAGAGCACTACTTTACGCCACTTTTTAAATATTATCACAAGGACAAATTCAGGATTTTTGATCAGTGATGGACCACCTGCCAGGACTCAGTATGTCTCACGCACTGACAAATAGACAAATCTCTCAATTTCTTCCTTTCCCTGTGATGTAGAAGATGCATTTGTCAACATAAAAGGGAATGCCTGGAAGTAAGTCTTCACAAGCAGTTCCGCACGAGACTAAGACTCATTCATGTTTAACACGGTCATCAAGGTGTTAGAATACATTTTTATTAATAAGCTTCATCATTTTCTAAGTTTTCAAAAAAAACCACAGTGATGTTTACATAATAATCCTGAAACGTGCACAAAATCATAGCTGCTACTGTAAAATTATTTGAATGTCATAACCTTATCATTTATCACTTTGTTCATTCCACACAGCCATAATTAAGAGATTCATTTTTGAGAGCCTGGTATATACAATACTGTGCATGTAAAAATGAATAATAGCTGATTCCTGGCTCCAAAGAGCTCACAGTTTAATTTAGTCATTCTAGAACAAGGACATATGAGAAAATGTATGGCCCAGGGCCCCACCCACCCAGTGTGCTCATTCAGTGAGCCCGGGGCGAGGTGTGGACCCGGGCATTGTGAGAGCCAAGTTCACCGCACACTTGGCGAAGCACGTTCTATGAGCCGGGGTCAACAGAAGAGCCTCTGGTCCACAGAGGCTTTGAGCTTTTCCACAGGTTTCTCATGGCCCACAAGGGCTCAGAAAAGACAAGGTCATAGGCACAAACAGTGCAAATGCCTCCTCTGAGGGGCACTCCTTGATCATGAAATTTGTGCCACACTGGGACCTGTCACAGCAAACTCCAGTGAAGCCAATACGTTTCATTTAAGTTAGGTATACTTTAAGTCCGTTTGCTCTATGCCCATTCCTGGGACCCTTCCTTTGAGGGACACCAAGAAGAGCCCCTCATCAACCACCTGCACATCACAGTCACGTTCTAAAGGACCAATAGGAACTCTCCACTGAGCACCCTCTTTTCCTGGCTCCATAATCCTACTCCTCTAGCCTCTCCTCCTGAGGTTTCTCTCCCAAACTCATTCCCACTGCTCTCCTCTAGATCAAATCCACATTATCTAACCCCTAAGGCAATTGACAAACAGAGCTGCCATCAGCCCACGCAGTGATTGTACGGAACTTAGAAAACAGGGCCCCTCCTTCAAGGGGCATTTGACTTCCAGCTCACAGAAGTGTCACAAATACTAATTTGATTAGAACAAGTTCCTACTGACAGAAATGTGCCCTAATAAATGTAGAACTACATAAGATCTGTGATGTGCCTGGCAGGTATATAGAAACAGGTGATGCTACAGCCACATAGAGATAGCTGTGTATATAGATTTGGGCATATCGCTACTTTTCAATGCTCCTCCTGCATGTGGTAACATGTGGCAGCCCCAGCAGAGAAACTTTGGGGCCATTTGTGTCTTTCGTTCATCAGTTTCTCCTCTAGGTCCCAACACCGATATTTCCCACTGCAAGGGAAATGCAGGTGGGTTGGAGCTTTTGATGATAATTATGACTTACATCTTCAGGCAGAATTCTATTTTTCCCTAACTTGCTGACTTGTGGGTGGAATGTTTGGAATAAGTTGGATTACTGGGAAATTAGTCTTTTTTAGGCACCCTATTTATGGAAAAAAGAATAGTGTCAGTTCAAGTTCTCACTATTTAACTAGAGAAAAATGGAGGGTGGGTAAAATCTGCATAAACACAATGGCAAAGAAATATTTGATCAATAGGTAAACCGCAGCGCACAGGGATGAGTAATAACGTCTGTAGACAAGTGTGAATCTACGAAATGAAGTGGGGAATTAACGCAATCAAGCTTTCTTTCTTTTCTCCCTCCCTTTTCCCCCCCACTCTTTTCACTTTCAAAGAAAAGTGCTACAGGAATAATTGAGGCAAGGGGATTTTTTTTCCTTGAATAATTCAGGAAATTGCCTCAATTTTCCTCTTTGCTTTTCACTACATTTGCTGAGCATAGGCTCTGACCGCCTCCACATAATGAGACTGTGTTGCTAGTACACAACCAACAAGGTACGTTTTTCTCTTGCCTTAATTTTTCAATTGATTATGTGACACTTAACAGTTATCAAACGTACATTGATCTGATTGCTTGAGGTAAAAAAGAAAAAAAACTAGACTAGCCATACGGACCTTGTCTCTTACTCCCCCACCCTGCCTCCTTATCCTCAGTGGCCAGAGCCAGGGGGCTATTTCAAAGTAATGAGCAGAATTATCTCCAACTACTATATTTTATTATGTTATGAACAAGGTTGGCCTTTCCCTTTATATAGCAATACGGTCAACTGAATTGTGGAGGAGCTGGATACAAAATAAAGCAAGAATGCTTACAAGCTACTTTTGAAAGCCAGGAAAAAGTTGATTGATGTAAGACCCATTAAAAATCGTGTGTCCGAAATTTGGTTTTGGCTTCAGCAATGGCTTGAGTCACCACCGAATGCCTTGTCTCAATGCAACGAGCCCAGCTCACGAGTTTATCTTTAAGAAGCCCTACCTAGCAAACACATAGACTTCTATTTACATGTATGTACACCAAAAAGAAGGTATCTATTTTGGTACTTTCTCATTATTTGAAAGTGTTTCAATATGTTCCAAGTACCTTTTTGCTGTGGCTGGTATAGAATCCATGGCTCTTCCCCACTAGTTAAACACTCACATGACATAAGCATGAACACGGATTGGCCAGAGTCCCTCTCAACCTCAGCCGTAGCTGGTGACTCAAAAGGGCCATTTCCTACAGAACGTCAAGCACATTCACCCAGACTGTAGACATGGTTTGGTTTCCCTCCCTCACTCTGTGAGCACAGCATGAGCCCAGAGTCAAAATCAAGCCTGGCCCACAGGGGCCTGTGTTACTAAATACCATCATTGCTGATGTCTGCGCGGTAGTTGTCTGTTTGCACTGGGATGATGCATTCACTGTCCTAGAGTTCTAACCTCTTCTTTTCCACTCCTCATTATTTTTCTCCCTACTGCCTCATTTATTTTTAATTCAATTTTTCACTCTTTCTTCTCTTTTCCTTCTTTTCACTGTAAGCACATTTTTCCCTTTCTGATCCTTATCTCTTTGTTTACCATCCTCAATACACTATTTGTGCTAGAATCTTCTTGTTGGAAAAACAGCTGTTATCCGTGGCCTAACCCTGGCACACACAGGAAAGTTCTCAGGCCCCTTGCTCTACTATCAGACAGCCTATTTGAGTCTTCAATCCATTTTGAGTTCAGTTCTGTATATGATGTAACAGCCCAGTTTCATTCTTCTGCATGCTACTGTCCAGTTTTCCCATTTATCAAAAAGACTGTGCCTTCCTCATGGTATATTCTTGGCTCCTTTGTCAAAAATCAATGGACTGTATATGCTTGGCCTTATTTCTGGGCTCTCTATTCTGTTCCAATGATCTACGTCACTGCTTTTATGCTACACTGTTTTTTTGTTGTTGTTGTTGTTAAGATTTTATTCATTTATTTTTAGAGAGAAGGGAAGAGAGGGAAAGAAATATCGATGGGCAAGAGAAACATCAATCAGTTGCCTCTCATACACCCACAACCAGGGGGTATCTGGCCCACGACTCAATCGTGTGCCTTGGCTGGGAATCAAACTGGTGACCTTTTGGTTTGGGTTGGGACCCACTGAGCCATATCAGTCAGGGCTATGCTACACTGTTTTGATTACCATAGCCATGTAGTATAGTCTGAAATCCGGAAGTGTGATGTCTCCAAGTTTGTTCTTCTTTCTCAAGATGGCTTTCGTTATTTGGTGTCTTTTGAAAAATGCATTAATTAACTTGTTGAGGGGAATTCTTTCAAAGTATACATATATCAAATCATCACATTGTATATTTTAAATATCTTACGATTTTATTTGTCAATAATACCTCAATAAAAAAAGGGAGGGGGGAATCTTTTTCAAAAGGCTACATAGGCCACTGCATCTAGCCAGGAATGCTCTGCCTTTAACCAAACACACCTGCACCTGCTAATGGAGGAAGCGCTTCCCATGCTCCATGGGCCCTCACCTCAGCTCCCAGGGGGCAGGAGCCACCCGAAGCCCCAGTCTCCCTAGTCCATGCATGACGGTTAAGGGCACAGACTTCAGGGTCAGGTAAGCCTGCACCGGAACCCCAGTCTGCGATCTCCAGCAAGTTACATGAACCCCCAACTGAGGGATCAAGTTTCCTCCTCCCTAAAATGGGGATAATCATAATGGTGGCTGTTGTAAAAATTAAATAAAGCAATTAAAGAGCAGCCGTTAACACAGTGCTGACAAATCCTCATCTCGCCACACTAGCTCATGTGCAGTGAACACTTTCATGGGCCAAGCAGGGAGCTGAGCCCTTCAGCTGCATCATCTTGCAGCTGGTTCTGTATTTCGTTATCCAGATGGCCACCGTGGGAAGTGCTCCTTGGAAGATCTCACCTCCATGAGAGCTGAGCCCACCAGGGCCTTTGTGCCAGGCACAGTCATGACGAACAGTTTCCTTGTGGCCATCACCACTCCTGCATCCCAGGGGCAGTGGCTGATTCAGCCACCAGGGAGATTCCTCTACCTGCTTCATCCTCGTGGAATCTACATGGGGGGCATGAGGGAGAGGGGAGCCAGCCTCACACGTGCCAGTAGAAATGTGCACCACGTTAGGAGCACCAAAGCGAAACACCAAAAGGCTCATGGGCTGTGGAGCAAAGAAAATGTGTGCGTAGCGGAGGCCAAGCGGGCAGTGCTTCGCTTCTGGACGGCCCAGTCATACACAGCCCCTGAATTTTGACAGGAGGCTGCCTCCGTGGGACCCCCTCCAAAACTCGGCACGGCATAGTGTACTGGCTTCTGCCACAGACAAATCATTCTCAACATCACTCACAGTAGGATGTCTTTGAAAGTTTAACCTCTGGTCCACAACGGCCTATCCTAAATGAGTAATCAGACCTGCAGGTATTAATTAAACTTATGGTTCTATTTATTGTAGCACTCTGGGGATTGAGCGGACAGCAAATAGCAATAAGTACTTCTGAATGTTCTCTTTGGCTTAATTACTGTTCCATAGTTAGTCCATCAAATTGATGTACAATCAACAAGGCTGTACTTACTTATACTGCTCATTTAGAGTGAGAGCGTTCCGGGCTGCCCACATCTCCCTCATAGCGCCTGAGTCCACTGAAGACTCAAAACAGGACAGAGCCAAAGAGCCCTTCCAGCCCTTCTAGCCCGTCACGGGGCAGTCTGGCAGGCAGCGCCTATCTTCCCGAGCCAGCACTTTTTCCCACACCTGGACTGGAGAGCCCTCTGACCTAACTGCGTCACCCCACCCAGCCCGAACAGGACCAAGGGAAGGGCAGAGGTAGCAAGCTTCCCGCGGCTTTCAAGCCTCGTAGGTGGCCAACATAGATAATTAAAAGTATAGATTCTTGAACTCTAAAGGGACTTTAAAGGTTATCTAATCCAACCACGTCATTTTATACAAGATGAAACTAAGACCAGAGAAGTAAAGTGGCTTGACTAGGTCACACGGTGTCTTAGTAAGGGACATCGTGCATCTTGGGCTGCAGCAAAGAAAGACAACCTACTCAAGCCAACTTAATTAAGTAAGGGAAGATTTATTACAGCGTATAGGGGACTCAGAGAATCCAACTGGAGCTTTGCAGGAAATGGAAAGTCGCCAGCCTCTAATTCCTGCTTCTTCCTGCGCACTTGCTCCCTGCGTTATCTGCCACGCTCTTAGTTCTTGTCCCCCATGACTTCAGCTTGCATGTGGCTTTGAGTTGCCATGGTACCAGAATCTGATCCACCCACACATGAATGTTCAGCTTCGAAACCCAACGCTGTCTAACCACAGGGTCCTTGTCTCTTTAGATTCTGCACATTATGAACTTTACTGTGTCTAGAACACTTCCATATTACACCACCTCTCAATTTCAGCCCCAAGGTTACCTGTCAGTTGTAGGGGAAACAGAGTTTGGGGCTAGAATTACTTGGAAAAAGGTGGTGGCGTGATGGTGGCCTTGGAGGGGCCATCTGAAGACAGGCATTACAGCTACCTTGTATGTTGAATCTCTACCGTGATCACAATTAGAGGGGCAACATTAAGGACAAATAAGGATACTCAAAACACAAATGCCAGACTTCCTGCTCCAGACTTCCCATGAAAATAGCATGTTTGGAGACATCGGGACATCCTTCCCCAAGTGACGCACTGAATGTCATAAAATCACCACCCCCTCCTGGAAGAATCAAATAATGGTATTCGCATCTCATTCCCTGGTATCTAAACTACCTTGACTTTCTGTTACTATTTAGGAAGGAACCAAGGGTGTTGTTTTAAATTCAGATTTTAATTACCTTTCCATTTCCTCCCTCACATTAGATTAAGTTTTCTTCTACTGAGTGGCTGAAGCAAAATGCAACATTTTCACTCCTATCTCTCCCATGTCCTCCCTCTTTCCTGTGACGGCCTCTTTCCTTCCATGCTCCATTTTACAGAGAAACTAAGAGAAAGCTTAAATGAACTCATGCAGGTAGTGAAGCAAAAAATATGTATATAAATATTGGGTGAGAGCTTCGATTACTGTCTTCAAAAGGAAAGTCCTGTCAGTGGAAAAGGCGCTGAGCTGGTGGTTAGGAGACGCAGCTCTGGGCCCGGAAGGCACCAGCCGTGTGACAAGACAGGGCACGCTGCGTCCTGAGTGCGGCTGTGCATGATGTGCTATAAGGGATCGCTTGGACCTCTTTTCTGACATTCCCAGCCAGACCTTCACCACCCAGGTCTAGTTCAAGGGACTAGGTCCACACTCCAGAAGGTCCCGCTCGCACCCTGGAGCACACCACAGTGTGTTAGCACTGCAAGGCTGAGGGAACCTGGTCCAGAAAGCAGTATTTCTTGTTCAGCTCCTGGTGTCGGCACCAACTGGCTTATGCAAGCCATTGACTTTCCCAGCCCCTGTCCTCCCTGCAAAACAGGGACTTCGGACCAGAAGATCGTCATCAAAGTAGATCTTAACCTTTCAGATTTTAGGCACCTTTGAAAATTCCGGTACCAGCTATGAAACTATACAAACACTTCCCGGAAAAATGCACAGACACTTCAAGGGCTGTATACACTTTGAAGGGATTTGTCTAACCTTCTAAAGGCTATCCTTGAACCTGCCATTCATTCATAAACCCTAAGTTAATGTCCCTTGAACTGGACAACTTCTTAGGCACTTCCAGCTCCAGGAACCAGTGAGGACCAGTTACCCCAAAACCTCCCTGTGGAATTAAAGCACTTCAGCACTGTGGGGGGCACGAGATCATGGCTCCTGCCTCCTCCTTTCACAGACAAAAAAAGGGAGGGCCAGAGAGCCTGGAGCGGCCGTCTGCATTGCAGCATCTGCAGGGCTGGGATGGGAACCTGCATCCTCTGACTCAGGTTCCTGGCGCTCCAAGGCACAGGGGCCACAGCGCACTGGCCATGCTTGGCTACTGGGGGCTCCTTCAGCTCTGCCCCCACCTCAGGAGCTCCTGACTAGGGAGGCTGGTAGGATATGGTCCGGGAGGCCTGGGCACTCCAGGGACAGAGGTTGGATGTCCTGGAGACTGGCACTGGGAGCCGAGGGCCAGTGCATGGAACCAGTACATGGCCCACAAAGAAACAGGGCTTCATTGCCAAGGGCAGACAAGAGTGATTCCCCTATGTTGTTCCTAATGGCACCGCCAGAATTCCACCGACGCCAGCCAACCCAGGAAAAGCCCTGCACATTCTCTCTCACCAGTGAGAGCGATCACTTGAGAAGATCATAGACTGTTCATGCTGCCCGGTCTTGCCTGAAAGCTCAGGCTTCTGATAACAATGCTTGGAGCCGTGTCACATTCCACAAATCATATGTATGGGAGGAAGGCTCGAAGCACTTTCCCAAGTTTGTATAAACCCCAGCTCTTTTTTTTTTCTTTCTTTCCTTTTTGCCAGTCTCGATGAGCAGTGGGTGTCTGGGTGGGTGGATTGCGTGACATGCTAGTGGGAAAATTCCCTCCCCTGGTGGGGCTCCCCAAAAAGGGAGCCAGAGACACAGCATTTGCGAAAGTGACAGGTGATCATGCAGCCCTGCTGCCTGCCTGCAAAAAAAAAGCATTTAAACCTGTCAGAACCCCGAGGTCAGTGCAGCGCTGGGCCAGAGGAGAGCGTGAACCAAACCTCACTAGCCTTTGCCAGGCTGTGGTTCCGTGTTGGGCCAGCGCTGGAGAAGCGGTTCAGACCCTGCCTCCACTCTTAGAACGTCCTGCAGCCAGTAAGGACCTCAGGGGCTGCATCGCCACCGCGGGCTCGCTTTTCCTGCCGTTTGCCCCTAGAAAGGCTCCCATATGCCCTCCTGCGCTGGCTGTGATGGCCTCCCAACTCTCCCCTCTACCTGCCACATTAGACAGTAAACTATGTGAGATGCCAGAAATTCAAAGTCTGAGGACACGCCACAGTAGCACAGCCATGACATGAGAACAGATGGGAACCTTCTCGGGGACAAAATGTGCACACAAAAAACTGGATTCTGGCTTTGAAGTGTATATTCACGGTGGAGCTTTCAAGTCTTGTGAAAAGCCCAAGCTCAAACCTGACCTACTTAGGCGGCGTTCTTATTTATGTCTCAGACGAAGAAGCTGTATATTTAGCAAGTGAGGACTATCCACCCCCAAGCTCACTTCTCACTTACAGAGCCGAGCAATCTTCCCTTGTTAATTTTTCCCCAGATTGTCTCCATAAAAGTGGATATATAAGTTAAACACTGTTAAAAATCCATGAGTTCCAGGAATTCTGCATAAATGCATCCGGATTTTCATTGACTACATGAGTTAATATTGCTTCAAAGGTTAAGAATGAGGCTCCAGTTGATCCATGTCTGTTCCTCTGCTCCTCGTCAGCGAGGCAGCCCCGGGGCTCTCCTGTACTAATGCTGAGCCCCGGCTCACCGGCGCTGCAACACGCGAACTGCGTAAGCTGCTGCCGGGACAGTCTGCATGGGCAGTGAGGTACCCAACTGAAGCCATTACCTAGCTGATGCAAGCCAAAACACACATTAGTTTCAATTATCTGGATTTTCAGGAGAAAGTCCGTGCAACCTTCATTATTAGGATAATTACCTCAACCCTCACCCTCTGTACATGTAAGCAAAACCAGAACGTTTTAATCCTGGGTAACCAGCAGCTGCCTCAAACCCTTTGTGGGAGGAGCGGACGTGGACACACTAAGTGACCGGCATGCACGCAAAGAGCGCATCTTCAGCAGGGAACAGTGAGTCTTGCAACTTTGCAGAAAGGAGTCCTCCAAAGAGAAATGTCCTTTGGCAAAATAGGTGCCACAAAGATGTCAGACTCCTGAGGTTCACACTCCCTTGGATTTCGCTGGCAACAGAAGAGGTTAAGGGAATCCAGATCCCGCTGTTTCCAAGCATGCTAGAACATATTCTTTTTCTTCCCGGTAAATTTGCTAATCCCACCTCTCCCTGCTGAATAGGGAAAACTTGGATGACTAGCATGCGGGAGTAAAAAATGTGTGTATATGAAGTCTTATTATCATGACTCTCTCTTCCAATTTTCAACACAGGTTTATGTTCCCTAACAGTACGATTTCGTCGGCCCAGCTCTCATCCTCTCAACCAAGCAGATGTGTGGGGAGGACCCAGGGCATGCTCGTAGTGTCTTCCAGCACCACCTTCTCTGAGCTGTGACCACAGGGGCCAAACTGTCCTGATGTGACACATGGCCCAGAGTCAGTGGTCGTCATCACTACCATCACATCACCACCATCACCACCACCACCACCATCACCACAAGGACCCTCAGCAATGATCTCACCTGAAGGGTGCCTTCGACAGACATGCCTTCCTCTGCCTCCCTTCCCTGCCTACACCTGTCCATTCCTAAGAAGTTGCTCTGGCCCGAACCTGAAGGAGGAGGGTCCTCCTTCCTCTCAGAGAAGGAAGAGCTCCACGTCTAGGTCACACTGTCTACCGCATGCCTGCTAAGTCAGCATTCTCGACTTCCCAGACTTAGCTCGGCGGGATCAGGTGAGAATAAACACATTCGCCCACGGTGTTTCTGTTGTCTTCAGCTGGCTCTCAGGTCCTGCTGGGACAGAGCTTCTTGGGACATAGCAGGACACTTGAGCCCAGCTCCCACAATTCCAGCAACCAGATCTATCACACGACACCAAGTTCCAAGTGCACAGGTTCCCACACTTCAGTGGGAATGATACTGGTGTGAGAATTACACGAGGTGACGCTTGTGCACAGGACCTAACAAAGGACTGGCACAACATAGACAATGTTGGAAGAATATTGCTATGAACTAAATTGTGTCCCCTCAAAATTCACATGTTGCAGCCCTAAATCCCGTGTGATGGTATTTGGAGACAGGGGTCTTTGGGAGGTGACCAGTTCTAGATGGGCTCATGAGGGTGGGGCTCTCGAAGAAATTAGTGCCCTTAAAAGAGACACCAATGAGCTTGCTCACCCTCTGTCCTGCCATGTGAGGACACAGCAAGAAGGCAGCCTTCTGCAAGCCACAGAGACTCGCACCAGGAACCTGACCGTGCCGGCACCCTGACCTGGACTGCTAGCCTCCAGAACCATGAGAACTAAATGCCTGCTGTGCAGGCCACCATACCCATGGTATTTTGCTGCTGCTGTCCCAGCAGTTGAAGAGAAAATCAGTTCTCATCTGCCATCCACCTTCTTAGTCCTACAGTCCTCTTTTTCCAGTCGTTGGCAACATTCACACGTACAACATTCCATGTTTCAAAGCTCTTTTCTTTCCTGAATCAATCTGAATTTCTGACCTACGCTGAACTCGGAGATTGGCCAGGAACCTACCAGGTGCTTGATGTATGAGGCAAAGCCTTGTAAGACCCCGTGCCCTCCAGTTAAACACCTGCCTTTGGTGTCCCTGGGAGCTGCCGGTGGGGCTGCTCACATCAGCTGTGATGCTGGGTTCAGAGAGCAAAGTAAATGAAATACGGCTGTGTTGGCTTCTGCTCCATTAGGAAAGGGAAAAATCAATGTTTGCCAAATGGAGAAGGACAAAATCAATAGCGAAAGAAATTTTATTTTCAACCTTCTAAGGGAGCATTACAAAGAAGAGAGAGTGAAAATTATTATTATTTATTGATGTATATAGCACCTTCTGAAAGCCTCAAAGTGTTTTTACGGAATTACAAACTGCCTTCGTCCTTTGCTGCCTACAGACCACTTTGTTCTGCTCAGACGCAGCCCTTTCTAGAAGGGGTGAGAGCAGGAAGTGTTCAGGCAACACGACACCAATAGCTGTGGGGGCGATTACTTAAAGCGGGTGCCTCGCGTATTTATTAAAAAACAGAAAGTAATAGTAGAGACTAGCACACTCTAATCTTGCGGAAAGTTCCTGAGGAAGAAGCCAGCTCTTCAGATTTTTCGATGGCATCATAATATGTGTGGTTTGGCAGAAAGAGGAGAGAACCCTCTCCCCACCCTTCTCCAATGTTCCTTTGTTGGAACAAGCAGCACATTCGGGGAGAATCAGCCACCTGCTGCCAACATCTTAATGCAGTTCCTGGCAGAGGAGTTTTCATAGATGGCTTCAAAGCCAGGAGTGTAAACTACTGAACAAACTTTCCGGGGGATGAAACATCAACAGAGAGGGATTGCAGGAAGCAGGGCTTCTGGAGGTTGGCAGCTGTTTGAAAAACCCACAAAGGGAAGAGTGATTTCAGCCTTCCAAGCTCCTCTCACCTGGTGTTTTCTCATTTGAACTTCCCAATGGCGCCTGGAGAAGGAGAGGGCAGGAAGGATTAACCCCGTTTTACAGAGGCTGTAGAGTGTAAGTGACTAACCCAAAAACACTCAGCTGTTCATGGACAGAGCAACAGGTGGAACCTGAGTCTCAGTCAGAAGGAAGATGAGAGATTAAGTAGCTCAGTTTTCTACCTCAAACAGGAGTCTCCCAACCCTACAGCATCCCTGAGAAGCAGGCAAATCTACAGGGCGCAGGGTGGGGGGCGGGGGTGGGGACGGTGACTTCATCACTTCATAAGAATTGCATTCGCTTTTGAAATAACTGTTTGATATCTTAATTATTAAAACACAAAGGTCAATTCCATATAGTGTGCTCTGGTTTCTGCTGTGTCATCTAGAACTTTCCAGTCTAGTCTCACTTCCAAGTAAGAAAGCCTGCTTCCAAAAGACCACCATCTAGTCTTTGACTAGTATCTCCAGTTCTCTAAAGATATGCCCCTTCCTACCCTGGACAGTTCCCATCTGTCTCCATTACATATTACAATACCACACTGAGAACCCGACAAAAATTCCGAATATCATCTGGCATCATAAGATAGTAAGACAACCTCCTCACATTTTCTGGATACTACTAGATACATTTTGGGAGGAATTTTCATTCACACTATGGATTTCAAGTGACCTACTCAAAATCTAAGATCTTTTCATAGAAACTGCCAGATTTTCCAGCCACCAAGACCCATCCAGTACCTTCCGATTTTCTGAAACTTCACTAGAGAAATTTACATTTAGAAGAATTAAGTTTTCTCTTCTTATACCCATTATGTCAGCATGTCGCATTTTTATGACTCCTGATTGATTCTGTCTTCTGGCACACTATTTATCCTGCATAGGTTTACTGGTCAGACTTTCTATCTCTTCATTTATATTAATATATTAATTCAGTGAAATAGAACCTTTCATTGAGCACTGTAACAGGCCATGGGTTAGTTCTGCTTTGGTTGGTGTTAGCTCATTAATCCGCACTTGCCGATCATTCAGTTGGAGTGAATTTCTTCAACTCCTGTCCGTGTCAGGCACTGCTCTAGGGTCAGCCCCAGGCAACACCTACTTGAAGAATAAGAGGGATGACGTATGCAAAATCCCCCCAGATCTACTATTTTGCTACCCACCTTTGCTTTTTGTCCATGACTCCACTACGGCTTTGTTTAAGGGCCCTATTTGATACCCTAGCATCCCCTAAAGCCTGATGTCCCTCTGTCCCAGTCTTGCCATCCACTTTGCCCTGAGTTTGGATGCTCCTGGCTTCCCATCCCAATAAACCAAGTTGTCCACTGTAGTCTTCCATTTCTTCTGCTTGACAACTCTCCCTTGAAATCAGCTGACTGTACTCTGCTTTCCCTCTGTCCTCTTATGGTGTCCCTTGTCCCTAAGGCTAGCCTACCACCTCATACAGCTTTATCCTCTCTACACAAGTATTATATAAAACTTGGTCAAAGTTCTTCATGAAATTGAAATATATCATATATATGAGGTCTGTCCAGAAAAAGGCTAACCATTGTTAATATAATGAGAACGGCTTGCAAGACATTGACATCATCTGCCCACCAAGGAGAGTGGACTGGAGTGTGCATGTGTGAACAATGATGACTTCACTGTACTAGTTAATGGAGGTAACAGATGCTGTTGAGTGAGCATGTGCACTGTGTGGCCATTGCATTCAAAATGACTGAGCAAGTAGAGCAGTGAATCTGCATCAAATTGTGCATTAAGCTTGAACATTCCTTTATGGAAACTATTCAGATGATTCAGGAGGCCACAGCTATGGGGAGCTGGTGATTGGCAGCTTCATCACAACACACTGGCTCATGACTCACGCCTCACATCTCCTGCAGAGATTTTTGGCAAAACATCAAATCACCCAGGTGACTCAGCCCCTCTACAGGCCATATTTGGCACCCCACAACTTCTGGCTTTTCCCAAAATTAAAATTACCTTTGAAGAGAAAGAGATTTCAGACCATTGATGAGATTCAGGAAAATACAACAGGGCAGCTGATGGCCACTGGCAGAACTGTATGAGGTACCAAGGTGCCTCCTTTGAAGGGGACTAAGGCATCGTTGTCCTATGTACAGTGTTTCTTGTATCTGTATCTTCTTCAATAAATGTCTCTATTTTTCTTACTACATGGCTGGATACTTTCTGGACAGACCTTGTATAGCATTCCACTACCTATTGAGTCTGGCCACCTTATCACAAAAGGAAACTTTGTGTAGAGCAAACTCCTGTGTGGGCTTGGCTCCCCTTTCTCAGATAGTATCCCTCTCCCTCACACACCATCCACATCATTTTCACCTGGTCAACGTGATTTCACGCCCAGCCTATTAGTCCAGGTAGAAAACTGCCCCAACCTGGGAAAACACATTTCTTCTACAGGAACCAGCACTAACACTGAGGCAGAGAAGCTGATTTCTCTTCGGTGACTGGACTCAAGGCATGGTGCTCGGAAACTGTGGGCTGCCAGGTTTCCAGTCCCCGAGGCTATGGGGAAGCCCCCTCCTGGTGATGAGCAGGAAACGGAAACAGAAGGGTTAGGAGGGACAGAGACCACAGACCAAGCAAATGCCAAAAGTTCAAGGGACTCTGGTCCCTGTTTTTCTTGAGATGAGCCACATTTCTTTTCCCTTGGATTCAAGAGTCATCCAAAAAACCTTTCAAACAAATCCCTTTTTTGCCTAAGCTAGTTTGCTTTCAGTTTTTGTCAGCTGCCACCAAAGAGTCCTTAAGTGACACAGTGAAGGTACCAGCCGCCCTGCCCCTCAAACCCAGCCAGTGCCCCAGCCTTCCAGGACCGGTGAAATCCTTCACACTCGGGGTCCCACAAAGAGGTTCTAGGCCTGGGAAAAGAAACGTCGGTAAACAGATGTATCTCACCTCGCCTTCCCTATGAACAAATAAGCAAAACCTTACAGTCTTTCATTTTCTCCGACAGCGGACCAACAACAAAGACAATTCCCTTTTTCTTCTGTGCTGTTTATTTCAGCATCTACTTCATTTTTCCTTTTTCTTTCTTTCCTGTTCACGGCAAAGGACAGTCCCTCCACCAGGCCACCATCCAAACCGTGGACTGGAACAGGCCCTGGGAGAGAGACCTGGAGACACCAAGGCCGCTGAGAGTGTCTGCCTGTCTCGGTTGCATTGAGTTCAGCAGAGAAAGGGGTTTTCCAGCAGAAGAGCCTCACTGTGCGCAGCACAGACCTTCCATGCTCCGGCCCTGCTCTCCCTGTTCACAACCCAGGCGGGTGCCAGGCAAATACCTGAGCCACTCACTTGTTCCTTACACTTCCTGGTTAAATCAAAACTGCTTCCCAAAAGCAGGTAGAAAAAAGAAAAAAAAAAAAAAAAAACATGAAAAAGCTCTCCTAAATGCAGTCAGATTTGCAAACACAGACAACAGTTAAATATAGAAAGGCTCTATCCATTCAAAGCCAAAAAAAAAAAAAAAAGAAAGCCCAGAATCCGCTCCTGAAACCTCAGTATCACTTGGGAGTCACTGGCCTTCCAGTCCAGAGGAAGGGGATTCCCCTGATAGGCCTGAGCCTTCACTAAGCAACATGAACACGGTGACCATCCACCTGGATACCACAGTGATAGTCCCTGCAATGTTTATGAGGCTGTGCCAGGGGAGAAAGCCACAGGCCTCGGAGTTTATGTAACTGAAACAGATGTCTAGTGGAGATTCCATGGGGTCATCATTCCTGTCATCCCTGTGTGCTTTATTATTTTTTCCTCCTAGCATCTTCTACCATCAGGACCAGCTCAATCATTTGAGGGGCCCTTGTTCAAAAATTCTTAAGACTTTCCAGAGGATACCAGCAAATCATTAAGCCAAGTACACAGGTTGCTCCCCACAAAGCTGTCCTTGCCGGTAACATCTTGGGCGTAATTTATGTAGAACAAATGCTTATCAATGAATCAAGAATTGAATAACTGGGGCCAGAATCAGAAGAAAGAGGAAGGGAGAGAGGACACCCCTGCTTCAAACAAGCAACCCACCTTTACCTTTGGGTGTCTGCTTGAAACTCTCGTGTGAAAGGGTTTTACTGTTAAGTAAAGTTGGAGACACGCCGCTCTATGGAAGCGTCTTTGTACAATTTCAGCACAGCATCACTTATAACTAAGTTCTTACTAAATCAATTTAGCTATGGGTTGAAAAGACAAAGCCATTAAAACAGAGGATCAGAGAAAAACCTATAATCCAGCATGTCAAATTTAAATTTCTTTTAGAGCTTGCTGTTCACTTCCAAATAATCGTCGGAGTTCATGGTCCGCTCTGACCATCCCCTGTGCTAAACCCCCTCTTATCACTTCATTTTCACGCTGCTCACCAACTTGTTCCTCTAGCTCCTTCCTTTGCATTTTTACTGATGGTCTCGGTTCCTGTTATTAGCGGCTCACATCAAAGTTCCTGCTGTAGGACTGTTACCAGCGCCCAATCAATCTTTAAAGAAGGCGTTAAACACTGGTTGGGTGCTCGCAGTAACCTTGATCTGCTCTCTAAAAGCAAAGGATGGGAATGCTTAGCCAGCATTTTCTGAGAAATGCGTGTAAATTGCAGGAAACGTCGTGTAAATTAAAGGAACTGCCTAATATCATTAACCACACAGGAAATGTAATGGGTCTGGAAAACAAAAGTGTAATTTATGAGGAAATATCAATTGGAATAATGTAAATAATGGGTTTTTCACTGCGGTGTCTATTACCTGTGGAATGAAGGTAGTCATTAGGCGAGGAAGTGCTTATCAAAATGTAGAGAGGTTCTCTGAAGACAGGGCATTAGGATGTCATGCTACCTTCGGGAGAGCGCCCTGATGGGCCCAGCTGTGTTTCCTCGCTCCTCCCACCACACCGAGGGCGCCTATAAAATATGGCCTCGCTCTTGGCCAGGATTTCAGGGAGAGCTCTCTGCACTCTGCTTCCTTTGGATGGTGAGCGGCTCTACTCGGGGCTCACGGGCCTCATCGCTGCCTCCTGCAGGGGTCAGGCACCGCCAGCACGGACTGGCTGAGGTCACCGTCTGAACTAGGATGGGTGTCGCTGTTCTTGTGTGCCTCCGCACGCATCGGGTTAGCCCACTTTCCTGCCTTTGGAAGCAGTTAGCCTCTCCACATGAAAAAAAGCATAGATGGAAGTATAAATGACCTCAGCGCCTCCATGTAAATGGAAGGACAACACAGATCTGTCAGTAATGATTAAGCATGTGAGCTCTAACTGAAGCTCATGCTCAGATACAGAAAAGCAGCACCAACTTGTTTTTGTTTTGTTTTGGGTTTTTTTGCTATAAAAAAGCTGATTGTTACTTACACTGATTACCTTAACTCTGCCCTATAGCAAAGGGGCTGACGGGTGTGACCTGGAATAATAGCTGTGGGAAGATGCCAGCACACCGAATTTCTGCGTTTCTGAAGTTCCTTGAGTCCAGATTCCAAACCACAGAAGACTAAACAAATCTTTAAGTGTCTCAGAGAACGATATGAACAATAGGTGTATTTCACACCGCTCTTTTTCTTCCCCTGGTTGTCTCTTGACTAAGAAGTCCTGCTAATTCACACAGCTACGACGACAGCCTGGTCCTCCTGGCTTCCACCACTCAGAAGTCCCCCGGGGGTGGGGGCTTCAGTCGCACCCTCCCAGCCCCCAGCACAGCCTGCCTCCAAGGGGACTCTGTGGTGGTGGCTCCAGGCCCCCCCCCCCCCCCCCCCCCCCCCCGGCCAGCTCCATGGTCAATGATATTAGCTCCGTCTGGAGCTCCCTGCTCTGCTCCCACCTTCCAAGGCAGCTTTAAGGATTGGGAGAAGAATTCTGCCTTCCCCAAATGCTATCAGTCTAAATGCCTAAAAGAAGCCTTTTTGCATACTGAACAACTCAAAATAAGAAAATGGAACAGCACATTCTAGAACACTTCTTTACTCCCAGGTCAACACATGGTCAAAAGTTAAACATCCAGTGGAGCGGAACTTTCTGGTCTCCTCCATGGGTGTTTTATGGCCCTGCTAGGGAGGGGTGATCATCTTCTTGGTATTAGCGGTGCTCTAAAGGTAGACACAATGATGTTTATTCCTGCACAAGGAAAGAAAAAATAGCCTCTTTCTTGTTCTTATTTCTGGCCATCACAGGTATCCTTCTTTATAATTACTTGGGCTATTGCTATTACAGCCATCATTTTCACTATTTACTATTATGGGTATTTAGAGGCTCATAAAAATGTGAGCTTCCTCAATGCTTAAACAGCACGAGAGATAAATCAGAGGCGCGGAGCCCTGGCTGACACTGGATGAAACCTGACTGGTAACAGCTGGATTGCTCTCTTGACTAAATATTTACAAAAGGCATGATTATATCACTGAGCGACACTGTGTGAATATAACAATTTATCAATCATCTTGTTTAACACCAATCCCCACAGGAAGGGCCACGTTCCCTCTTACAATAAGAAGCTACTGTATGCTAATTAAGTTACTTATTTTCACTTATTTCAGGCACGTATGCCCCTGTGCTTTTATAACTGCACATTTTACACAGAGACCAAACAAATGTCTAATGGAGGAAAAAAAAGGGAGGGGCGGTGGGGGCCCAGTTAACTCCAAATCTTGGCTCGCACTCAGTCTTCTGGGCTTCGAGTGGAGAAGGGTGGGCATGTTAAGGCGTATTCTAGGAATCCGGCTGCAGATGTTGCTGCTAATTCTGGAGAACAAGAGAAAAATGAAAGGAGAAGCCAACAGCCTCTTGCAGTTGAACTAAAAGTGTTTAACCATTTGTTATTTACCACACAAGCAGTTGCTGCGAGACCAGTCCATCATTACTGTTCCTTCCACCCCGTGATGAGCTTCCAGAAGGAAGCAGGGTGTGGCTCTCACCCTCAGTGCCCTTCAGGCTCAGGGACGCCTGTGCCAACTCAGCCTGACCTGCACCAACATCACAGGGAACACAGAAGGAAGCTTCCACAAAACCCGTCAGTAGGGGAACTCTGGGGGGACGGCTGTGCTGTCAACAGCGTGGTTTCGAATCCTCCAGAATCTTCATATGCAAGGGTGTAGGCAGCACAACCAAAACCCAGAAACATTCATGACAAAACCAGGTAACAAGCTTCCTCTAAAAGTCTCAAAATACAACACCCTGTCTGGTGTGGCTCAGTGGATTGAGCACTGGCCTAACAACCGAAAGGTGGCTGGTTCCATTCCCAGGGCACATGCCTGGGTTGTGGGCCAGGTCCCCAGTAGGGGGTGCGTGAGAGGCAACCACAGACTGATATTCCTCTCCCTCTCTTTCTCCCTCCCTACCCGTCTCTCTAAAAATAAATAAATAATATATTTATAAAATAAGTAAATATGGGCTTGCTTCAGCAGCACATATACTAAAATAAATAAATAAAAGTCCCAAAATACAAGTGGATAGTGCTAAAGTACCTCCTGCCCCAACAGCTGAGCATTACCAGACTGTGAGAGGAAGAGCCCAGGACGGAATGGGCACACCTGTGAGCGGAGCCCCACAGAGGCCCCGCAGGTGCTCCATGGAAAGGGTGCTGGGAAAGGGTCCCCCTGCGATGGGGAAGCTGAAGGCCCTCCAACAGCCCTCAGTCCCCCAGCTGCCCTTCCAGGAAAGGGCCCCACCTGAGGAGACACTGTCAGGAACGTAACCAAACTGAGCAGGATAGCGACTGCAGAGGCAAAGGGAGGAGAAGGCCCGGGGGAAAGCAGGGCAGGGAAGCGGGGAGACAGA
Organism: Anoura caudifer; assembly: GCA_004027475.1. Taxonomy (NCBI): domain Eukaryota; kingdom Metazoa; phylum Chordata; class Mammalia; order Chiroptera; family Phyllostomidae; genus Anoura; species Anoura caudifer. The sequence goes on along the minus strand of PVKU01008779.1, from coordinate 6,760 downwards.
GTCAGGAAACCCCGGAAAGCAAGCGGCCCCTTGTTGTTGCTTTTTTTTTAACACTCTACCGGAACAGCACAGAGGGACCTCCACGACGTTAGCGAAGCCCTGTGAACCTCTCTGCCATTTAAAAATTCAGAAAAACTGAATTCACATAAAAATGAGCAGCTGAAAATATGCAGGTCAGTTCCCACATCATGTGCCTATCAGCAAAGAGTAAAATGTGTATCAGAATCACATCCCCACAGACAATGAAGGCATGCCAGAAAGACAAATCCAAAAAGAAAAAAAATCAAAACTATTGCATAATCTCTCAAAACAAACTAAAGACATTAAGGAAATTATACAAGACAGGAAAGAACAATTCGAATTGGAAAAATTCAGTAATAAGGGGATAGAACTCAAGAAAAAATTATATTTTAGAAATAAGACTAAATTATAAGGAACATAAGAGCAAATAAATACAATAAATAGCACCTAAAGAAGGTAAAAAGGAGGAAAAATTTTAAATAAAAATTTTCTTAAAACATTGTAAAAAGAATCAAGAGAAAATGGCAAATGTTGAAGATAAGGCAAAAAATATGTAATGTGTACAAAAATAGTCCTTAAAAAAGAAAATCAAAGCAAAAAAGCAAAATAAATAAAAACTATAACAAAAATAATTTCCTCAAATTATTGAAACAGTTCCCCGCATCCTTGAAAATATCAACCCAGAATAATAAACACCAAGCCATATTCTAATAAAACTACTGGACTTTAAAGAAAAAAAGAAAAAAAAAATCATTCGGACATTGAACAAAAAGAGCATCAGACTATTAAATAACAACTCTTGTCCCAAAAGAAAATCAAGAAGCATATATCAGATACCCAAGGAAAGAAAACTATGGGCCAAAAAATTTTATACACAGCAATCCTGACTTTCAGCTCAAAAGAGCTTAAACTCTCACCAACATACAAAACTTGGAGAAACTTGTTTCCATGAACCCTGGCATGTCTGAATCTGTTAGAAAACAAGATTCAGACAAACTGAATGACCAGAGAGGCATCAACAAAGAGACCCGTGACGAGCACATAACTAATTGGAGAACTGAGGCTAAAAGAGCAGTGAAAGGGAGAGGTGATGGCAGGTAATAGCCAGGTGGCCTGGCCGTGGAGGTGGGGCACAGCCCTTGTTGAGATGGGAGAAGAGTGAAGACGGCATATTTCCCTCCAACTGGCAGGACCTTACCAGTCTCTGCATTCAGAAACTTAAGCAGATTCAAGTTTCACTCCTTCAAAAGACCATAGATACTGTTAGACTCTTTCATCAGAAAAAAGAAAAAAGGTCTGGTTTTCATTCTTTTTTAATAAAAAAAATTTATTTACGGTACTTACGTTAGTAAGTTAACGTAATTGGTGGTGTGCTATTAGTGTTGCTGTTTCTCCTTATTGATGCGCAGAACGAAGACACAGATGGAGCACAGAAGAATTCCAGTGTAAGCTCCGCAGCGCTGACTTTGAATTGGAGGTAGCAGTGTGAACTTAGGAGGTATTTTATTTCTAAATATGCTTGCATATGTTCTTTCCTAGATCTACCCCCTGGAAAAGGTTAGAAAGAAGGAGCAATCCAGTGATGACGAGCCCTGTTGTTTCCTAGATTGTAATAGTAAAATATCACTTCCCGTTATTTTAAAAGGGGCGAGAGTTTTTTGAAGCAATTGATGAGACAAGAAGGTAAGCCCAGACATCTCACATACCAGATACCAAGAAAGTTAACAAGGCCTGTTTGAGTTTTGGTAAGGATTCAAATTGCAATGGATTGAAACCCAACATACATATTTAAATTCATAGGTTTATAATTATTTTCGAGTATTTTTTTAAGATTCTATTTATTTATTTTTAGAGAGAGGGGAAGGCAGGGAGAAAGAGAAGGAGAGAAGCATCAATGTTTTCTTGCCTGTCACATGCCCCCAACTGGGGACCTGACCCACAACCCAGGTGTGCGCCATAACTAGAAACCGAACCAGCAACCCTTTGGTTCACAGGCCGGCACTCAATCCACTGAGTCACACCAGCCAGGGCAGTTTATAATGATTTTTTTTTAAGTGGTCATTTTCTAAAGATGACAGAAAACCAATGCATGATCTCAAAAGCCGAGTAAGTGAAGGAAAATAAGACACTTCTCTGAATTTTATCTTTGGGTAAGCAAATAGATGAGGTGAAATATTATCTTATAAAAACATTTCAGCTATTAATTTTAAAAAATGGTAGAATTAGAACACCACCATTTGGCAACCCCTATAAATTAAAGGATCTAGGCATTGAGGACCAACAGTTACTAATGTCATAAAAACGTGAAAGGTGGGCACTGTGATCCTCTTGATAAAAAACACAAGGCCACCAAGAGTCTTGTCAGAGAGATCAAACCTGAGTCTGATCCAGCCGCTGTAATCATCTACCAATTTGCAGGGAACGCCGAGGACAGAAGCATGTGTCAACATGCCTCATGCATGTACAAGCAGCAGAATCGTGCCTCTGGGAAACTCAAATGGCCCAGTTCCTCAACATGTACGTATTTAAAGAAAAGAAAGGGACCTAGTGCAATCTATGATTATGAAACAACAACGAACCATAACCATATCAAATAAATACTATCTTGGCTGCATAGTTGAGTGACAAACCATTTTAAAATGCAAGGAAGTGACTATGTAGAGAAGTCAGGGTCGTGGCAACTTTTGGAGAGACAGAGTGGTGGGGGCACAAGGCACATGGAGCCCCCTCAGGGGCACCTGGCAAAGTTCTATTTCTTGACTTGTATGGCATTTACAAGGGTATTTGTTCATCTTATAAACCTCTGCTAAGCTACATATCTGTTGGGGAGTAGTTTTCTATATCTGTCTTATTTTGCAACAACAAAGATTAAAAGAAAACAAAAGGCTCCACAAAAAGGTATAAATACTATTATTGTGTAAAGAATATAAAATTTTGAATTAGAAAGATCCTGACTTAACATACACACACAAAAAAAAATCCCTTTGGGATGGAGCCTCAATTTCTGCTTCGAAAAATGGTAATACTAGAACCCAGAAGTTCCAGCAATTGAAGAGGTACTCAATAAACACATTTTATTGTTTTTTTCTCTCTTCTTTCTTCCTCCTTGTTAAGTGTTCACTGGAATGACCAGCAGGACTGGAGCCATGCAGGGTCACACAAAGGGAAGTTCAGTAAGTGGGTTTGCCTGATGAGGTGACTGAGACTTCACCAACCGAGCTACCCGCTGAGGACAGGAGGTTAAAGCACGAAGCAGGCTTGGTGCCTACCAAGACAGCAGCACAGGTACAATGATGAAAGGCAGCAGATTCAGCCTTTGTGAACCGAGGGGAAGTGGATGGATGCTATGCACTGAATGTTTGTGTCCTCAAAACTTCATATGTTGAAGCTCGATGCTCCCATGTGATGGTAAAAGGAAGTGCAGTCTTTGGGGAAGTAATTAGCATTGGGTGAGTCACGAGGGTGGGGCCCCTGTGAATGGGATTAGTGCCCTCCTAAGAGTCATATGAGAGCTTGCTTCCTCTGGGCCCTCTGCCATGTGAGGGGACAGGAGAACTCGGGAGTCTGCAACCCAGAAGAGGCACTCATCAGAACCCAGCCGTGCTGGGCCCCTGATCTCAGACCTCCAGCCTCCAGAACCGTGAGAAATAAATTTCTGTTTACGTGTTAAGTCCCTCAATCTACAGTACTTTGTTAGAGCTGCCCAAACTGACTCAGACAGTGGGGATTACAAGACCTTTAAGCCCAGGTTTAATCATGTGTTTTTTAAAGTCTGTCCACTACCAGAATGTACATTCTGGAAGTTCCCCATTAGTGTCCCAACCCCTGGCAGGGAAGACAGCACGATGTCCCCACTCTGGAACTGTGTGGTGCACTCTGGGGCTGCTCTCAACACAGCATGGGCGCATCGAGGAGAAGTCTCTGCTACACACACACAGCCGACTCCACCAGAGATGGAGCGTAAACATGCCAAGACCCTAAAATCCCCAGACTACAAAATACCAAGGCTTAGTGGAAAATAAATACAGGTCACTGCAATAATACTTATTCATGTTTACATTGCTGCAAGTTTAAAAGAATATTCTTCCTTGCTGGCTTTTCTTTTTAGAAGTTCATTTTTTTATATAACTCCCTTCCAGGCAATTTCTATATCTCATAAATGATCAATGAATAAACTTGATACTTAGGGTAAAAATGAAGAAACTGGGACCAAAAGTTGGCCTCTTAGACACCAATAGATAGACCAAATCCAACCCCGAGGGATAAGGTGATTAGAAAACGCCAGCCCAGTTGAATTAATTCAGTTAATTACATGTAATAATAACAACCTAACTCCACTTAGCTCTCACCACATGCCAGGCACTGGGTTATGTGCTTACTTCCTCCTTTACTCTTTACCCGCGCTCCTTAGAGTGGTATTACAGGCCCCACGTTACCAATGGGGAACTTAATCCAGACAATGACTAGTTTGCCCAGGGCCAGGCCATTAGATTCAAATCCACGTACTCTGACACCAAAGCCCCCTGCTCTGTGGTCTCTGGTGTCACTGCTAAAGAAACGATGGAATCCTACGCAGCCACAAGAAAAGGCGAAAGACTGCCATTTGCAACAACATGGATGGACCCTGAGAATATCATGCTGAGCAAAAGAAGTCAGACAGAAAAAGTGAAAAACCAACATCTCACTCAGATGTGGGATATAAAAACTGAAAGCAACAAGTGAACAAACAAGAAAATCAAACAAAACTCATAAACACAGACAACAGTGTAGTTACCAGAGGGAAGTGGGTGGGGGATAGTAAGGGGTAAAGGGGTCAACTACATGGTGATGGAAGATGAACTGACTTTGGGTGGGAGGCATACAATACAATATACAGATCATGCATAGAAATGGACACTTGAAACCTATATGATCTCATTAACCACTGCCACCCCAGTAAATTTAATAAAGATAATCTAACACGCACACACACTGAAGAAAGTTGCATCACATTAACTCAGATTGTTATTCCCGTTCTTCTTGATTTGTTTCCAAGAATCCCAGGATGAAGAAAGCCATTTACACGGTCTCACAGCAGGAGCACCTGAACCCAGTGGACCCAACCAACCACCCCGAATCCAACTGACACGCTGAGCTGGTGCAGCTGCATTTGGCATCTGCTTACCAGGCTACCAGCTGTGCCACTCATACCGGGGGACAGGGTGTGGGGGCCGAGCACAGAATGTCACATTGAGAACTGGGTGCGAATTCCAACTCCGGCACTTAGTAGCTGCAACTTGGACAAGTGGCTTAACCTCTTTGATTCTGGTTGGTTTTCTGATTGGTGAAATAGAAGTCTAAAATGTCCCATTGCATGATGGTTGTTGGGAAGATTAAATAAGATAATGCACACACAACAGCCTAACATTCCAAGTTCATCTCCCTTGTCCTGTGTCTCCCACCACCAGAGACTGCACCCCGCACTGGCCCAGATTAGGACGCTGTCTGAGTTCGAGGCAACTGTTAGGTTTTGTTTGGTCTTTCTCCTTTCAAAGCATCCACACATCACCCCAAGTTCAACACATCTAAGAATATTTATCCCTACAGCATTTTCCAAAATGGTCCCAAATCCCCAGCAGAATCTAGCCTAGAAATAGTCTCAGTCCCCAAATAAGTCATGGTCATGAGAAGACACAGACAGTTTCAGACAGACTTGTCCAAACGCCATCTGGAGACTGTGTCTTTGAACACAAAACTGAGCGAATTCAAAGAGTCTCCCGCCTCCTCCAGTGGGCTGGAAGAGAGAAAAGCATCAGACACACAGACGGCTCCCTTGGCGTCCTTCCTGTCCAGGCTGGGCTGAGACAGGGACGCAAGAGACCGGCAGCTCTTTGCTCTGCACGTGGCACCCAGCTGCGGAGGAGGATCAGACGAGGCTACAAAGGGTCCTTGTGACCCATCCTGCCCAGGGTGTCACTGGCACCTGTCCCCTGGTGACTGCAGACACCCACCTCACCCACAACCTGGTGTCCTCAGATTTCACCCTGCCAGGAGGGAGGCACTGGGGCGTGAAGTGCTCTTTAAGGCTTCTCTGTTTTACCAAAAGCCTTTGTAGGAGGTTATTAACTTCAAAGAAAAACTCAACTTCTCACTCCTACTTCTCCCTTGAACCTTAGACAGGCCCACACTAGCCCTGTCTAGGTCATCTGGAGCCCCAGGAGGGCGGTCAAGACCTCTGTGCCTACCCGGCTAAAAATGACTTTTTTTCCCCTAAGATTTTATTTTTATGTATTTTAGAGAGAGGGGAAGGGAGGGAGAAAGAAAGGGAGAGAAACATTATCAATTGGTTGTCTCCTGCATATCCCCAGCTGGGCACCAAACCTGCAACCCAGGCATGTGCCCTGACGGAGAATTACTGTAACATATTATACTGGTATTATCATAATGGTATTACTGTAACATAATATACCTACTACCAAAGTATTGGTTAGGAGACTCTTCCCTTATGGGTGATCTATCTTTGCCCATCTGGATTTCACTTACAGGCTACCCTCACCAGGAGATTCTGGTGCCAGGGCGGCATGCCATCCTCTGTCCTGACTCCTCAGCAACTGTGACCTAGGAAAGCCAGGCCCTCCTCTCTCTCCCCATCTTCATCACGTCCTCCAGTCTCTCTCAGAGGTTCTTGGACTCAGCTCTTGCCCACAGATACCACCTCAGAATGGCCTTGGCCGCACAGCTAGGGCTCGGCCATATCCCC